>OX424572.1:209685910-209983312 GCA_949152435.1 Gastracanthus pulcherrimus | reverse complement strand
TTGACAAATCATGGTTAAACTTACGCAAAGTTTGCTTACCTTTAACGAAATCAACCGCGCGAAAATTTTTTAATAAAAGTCATTTTTGTCAAATCTTGATCCAACAGTCAATTTAAATTTTCCGCCTTGATATTTACCGACCGAGAAGTGAAAAATTATTTATAATTATAATTACACAAATACTTATATTTAGTCAAAACCCAAATTCACTGGCTTTTCAGTAAGTAGTAATTACACCTTTGTACAATGTTTCAGAGCTCAAAAACAACGGCACCCTAAAAAATTATTGGAATGAAAATTTGTCAATATTTCATTCCAATAATTTTTTAGGGTGCCGTTATTTTTGTCTAAATATAAGTTAAAAAACGTTTTTATTATGTGTTAAAAATGTGCAAAATGTCCGCATTTTTAATCAGCAGATAGAATTACAAAACGTTTTAAAAGCGTTAATTAACACAGTAATATTTGAACGTTTTAAAAACGTTTTATGTGCCACTGAATTTTGATTAGCATAAAAAATAAAATATATTGCCTATACACGTAACGAAAATAAAATATACCTCTATACATGCTTTCTCGGAACTCCATTTGCCAAATTTTTGGGCTGCTATATCTACACAGTAACACAAAATGCTTAAGAACGTACGCTGTGCTTTATTTTAATTAGTCAAACGAATATTTACAAAAAAAGTCTCACATCGTGCGCGTACGAATCCGCCGTGGAGAAACATCAAATTCTTTACCAAAAGATATCCACGCGCAAAACTGTACCCTAAAAATTCCGTCAGATGCCTCCACCTTCCCAATCGACTAGCCCACTCTACCGTCCCCCAACAAAACTCACACACCCAGACACCCTCGTATTACCGACCGAGCGCAATGTTCTTACCCATTTTTTTTTTCTCTCCTCGAAATGAAATCTCCACATATCGCCCGCAGCAGCGCAGCCAAAACCGACGCCCGACAGAAGTGGAGGCAGCGCGAAATTCAAATAATGTAATTTTTACCCAAAAAAAATATATCCAAAAAAATTTTTTTATACCCTGATAAATTATCTTAAATCACAAGTAAACAAGTTACAATGACAGAAATAATTATTTATATTTCTTTATCTATATTTTTTCAATTTTAAAAATCCATCATTGTAACATGATTTCTTTTAAAAATGGACTTATTGTCACTTAAAAATAGTAAAATAAGATAGTTCAATGATGTACATAAAGTATGCATTCGATATAAAGTGGAAATAATTAGTTATTACCGTTATTAAAGTAATTATAAGAATAATGAGTTGATCACGCTTCAGCGCTACGTCGTTTGCCGACTCGGCAGGTAAAACAGCGTGGATGCTATAGTTTCCGTAAACTCAGGTAAGATCAGACGCCAGATGGTGGCACTCGCGATTTCTTTAAGGCTTTTCATTATGTACTCCGATGTTGATGAATTTTTCAATATCTGATAGAAGCTTTAATTCGCCTAATTGTTTATTTAATATCAAATATTTTTTTTTCGGATAAACAACTAAGCGTCCTTGTAAATTGCATTTATTTCTGTGTACACAGATAATTACAAAAAAATTAATTTTTTGATAAACTAATAAGTGTTTTTGAGTAAATTGAATTTATTTATGTCTAAACTGATAAATCAATAGAATGGGGGTTTCTGCAAAAGTATTTATATGAGTATGCACATAATTAGAAAACAATGTTTATCATTGCCGTGATTTCCGACTACATAGGATATAGTATGTGCATAGTGCAAAAGTCTTTAAACGCGGGGTTCTGGTTTATATCATATTAAATACATATGCTTTGTAATCTAATATTTATCGATGAGTTGACTACATTTATTTCTGAATACACTGATAATATAGAAGACTACGAGATGCACTGCGGCGATTTTCAGTCTGCAATTAACGTAGATAGCTAAAGTGCAAAAGACTTTAATTGACGTAAATGTTTATTTTGAATACAATTTTTTTTAAACATCTAAGTGTTTTACAGTAAAATTCATTTTTTTCAGAGTATGCATATGATTGGAAAACCATGTACTTCATTTAGGCGATTTTTGAACTACATCCAATGAAGTATGTACAAAGTACAAAAGTCTTTAATCACGGGGTAATGGTTTATATAATATAATATAAATATTTTTTATAACTAATATGTGTCCATACTTAGACTTCATTTATTTCTCAATACGGTGATAATATAAAAGTCTACGAGATGCCCCGTGCCGATTTTCAGTCTGCAATGAATGTACATAGTTAAAGTGCAAAAGTCTTTTATTCGCGTCATTGTTCACTAATATTAAATAATTGATTTTCGGATAAGTCGCTAAGTGTTTTCGATTGAAATGCATTTATTTCGGGGCGTGCTAATAATTTGAAAACAATGCACTTCATTACTGCAATTTTGCAACTGCATCGAATGAAGTATGTACAAACTGCAAAAGTCTTTAATCGCGGGGTAGTGGTGCATATAATATTAAATAAATATTTATTTGAAAGTAATAAGTGTCTTTGAGTAAAATGCGAACTTTTCTGACTACGCTGATAAGTACAGGACTGTATGTACTCGTATTACCACTGCGATTCCCAGGCCGCATGGAATGTGCACAACGAAAGCGCAAAAGTCTTTAATTGGCGTAATTGTTTATTGCGAATTATATTTTTTTTAATAATAACTCAGTGTAGTAGAGTAAAATGGATCTATAAATGCATTTATTTCGGGGCGTGCTAATAATTTAAAAACAATGCACTTCATTGCTGCAATTTTGCGACTGCTACGAATGAAGTATGCTCAATATTAAATATAATATTAAATAGTTATTTATTTGAAAGTAATAAATGTCTTTAAGTAAATGGCGATTTTTTCTGACTAAGCTGATAAGTACAGGACTGTATGTATTATGACAGCGATTCTCAGGCCGCATGGAATGTGCACAACGAAAGTGCAAAAGTCTTTAATTGGCGTAATTGTATATTTTGAATGATATTTTTCTTTTTTATAAATAACTCAATGTAGTTGAGTAAAATAGATCTCTTCTGAGTATGCATATGATTAGAAAACAGTATACTTCATTGATGCGATTTTCAGACTATATCGAATGAAGTATGTACAAACTGCAAAAGTCTTTAATCGCGGGGTAGTGGTGCATATAATATTAAATAAATATTTATTTGAAAGTAATAAGTGTCTTTGAGTAAAATGCGAACTTTTCTAACTACGCTCATAAGTACAGGGCTGTATGTATTATCATAGCGATTCTCAGGTGCGTGGAATGGGAATAACAAAAGTGCAAAAGTCTTTAATTGGCGTAATTGTTTATTGCGAATTATATTTTTTTTATTAATAACTCAGTGTAGTAGAGTAAAATGGATCTATAAATGCATTTATTTCGGGGCGTGCTAATAATTTAAAAACAATGCACTTTATTGCTGCAATTTTGCGACTGCATCGAATGAAGTATGTGCAAATTGCAAAAGTCTTTAATCTCGGAGTAATGGTGTATATAATATTAAATAAATATTTTTTAAAAACTAATAAGTGTCTTTGAGTAAATGACGATTATTTACGACTACGCTGATAAGTTCAGAACTGCATGTTTTCCCACTGCGATTCTGCCGCATGGAATGTAAATAGCTAAAAAGCCAAAGTCTTTCATTAGCGTCGTTGTTCACTAATATTAAGTAATTCATTGACGAATGCTTATCATTGAGGGTATGAAATAGCACTCAACTTGAGCGATTTTCCATACAGGTTTTGTTATAAAAAATCTAATTGTTATGTGCATTGTAAGAATTGAAGATGTTTGCGCTTCCCGATTATCCGGTCCGACTTCCTTAAATTACCCAGAATATAATGTGGTAATTTTTCCAGAGACAGTGATGTACATTTTGCCCTTTTTAACAATTATTTGTTAATTAGTGAAAATTAAATTGCTATGCTCAATTGACTAATGAAAGATCTTTGCACTTCCGTTATACCCACTTTGGCTTCTCTACCTTGGCAAAAGTGTGCGATAACAAGGGAGTAAGAGATATTAGCATAAGTAAAATATTTAACTTATAATAAATTTGCTGATAAATTTATTATATAAAAAAGGCAAGACAACAATTTCCTTGTTAAAATTTTTCTTAGAATATGTAAAGTAAAAATTGAAGATCTTTGCGCTTTCCCGATTTCGTTAAATTACCCAGAATATACTGTGTTGATTTTTCCACGGTTAGTTATTAATATTTTTTCCTTTTTAACCGTCAATTGTTTATTTACATTTAAATGTGTTTACTAAGATTGATAATTAAAAATTGTTCCGCTTTCTTTAACCTCGATGTGACTCTTGTACTCTGACGTTAGTATGCAGTGAGAACGGGGTAAGAGATATCGGCCTCGAACAATTTACTTGTTAATAATACGTCTAATATATATAATAATAATAACTATTGTCTTTATTCATTAAATTATTGAGAAAAAAATACGTTCATCACAGTTGCTGTAAAAAGTATCATAGCATATTGTGGGTAATTTATGGAAACAACTGGCCGCGGAATGAGAACGCGCAAAAATCTTTAATCTTTACTATGTACATAATAATTAAAATTTTTGATAAGTACATTATTGTCCAAAGTCTTTCTCAATTAACATATTAATAAACAATTGATTATTCTTAGCTGAAATATTTAACATGCACCAATACCTCTTATCAAATTTTCATTGCATACTTTAGTCGAGGTACACGAGCTAAACGGCGAACAGTATCTCATTTTGGTTTTTCTTGCTTTAAAATCAAATATCTTTTGATCTAATCGATGATTCGTCGTGATTCTTTTTTTAAATTGAAGCTCAGATAATCAGGTATTTTGAAAAAATATTTAATAATGCCTTTTGAAGATATATAAATCAGGAAAAATTGGCGAAGTTGATAACTTTTGCAAATATCTAACAAGACTTACTTCATCCTAATGAAATTTGTATTTTTATAATTTGTAAACCTAATATCCGATGTAATAGGTCATACTTGACTTGCTTCAGCGTCTAAACGTTTTCTGGATTTTTTCTCTTTTCAATGAATGAGCAGAACTGTATAAAAATGCCAAAATTCTGATTTCTTTCAATTTCTGAGGATCTAGTTTCATTCTGAATACCTATTAAACTAATTATGAATAAAATATTATTAATTAACAATTATATATACTATTGAATCCATAAACTCCTGTACACTGTAAATTCATAACCTTAACCTCGACAAACTTTAATCCCGTGATCCTTTAACTCCACAAATGCTTAAACTTATCAATTTCTATACCCATAAACTCCTAAAACCTTGATTCTATAAACGCTTGTATCCATAATCCTTCATATCCTTCTCCTTGCAAACCCTTAATCCCGTAAATACAGTAAACTCGTAGACCTTTTCATCATTAATTTTTTAATCCATAAACCTCTATCCCCTTTAACCTATAAGTACCTGATCCCAATCGGCCAATCTACTTTCACTCACCCTTGCATACAAACACACTTATAAATAATTATTCTATTTTATAACAATTATAGACCCTATTTTACAACTTGCTAAATGTTTTTTACACAAGACCTTAACACATTTTTTTTAATAACATCGAATAACAAAGTAATCAAATTTTAATTTAACTATATGTATACATTCAAGATTCTTTACAAGAATCTTCAAGAAAATCTGGACTATCAATGGTATCTTGAGTACTAATACTTTCTTCGTGTTCAACATTTTGCCTAAAAAGTAATAGGGCAACATTTAAATTCTGTCTTTGTCTATCTTATTTTTATAGAAAGCAAATTGCTAATTGTATAGAATAAAAATCATTTTTTCAATCTCTGCCTTATTGAAAATTTTTCTCAAAATCTTACATAAGATTTTACGTAAGATCTTACATAAGATTTTACGTAAGACCTTACATAAGATTTTACGTAAGATCTTACATAAGATATTGACTACAATCAAAAAATAATGATGTGTTTTAAGATCTTATTTAAGATCTTACGTAAGATCTTATCTAAGATTTTATGCAAGATCTTATGTAAAACCTTACTTAAGATCTTGTATCCCATTCAGTGTAAGATCTTAAATAAGCCATTAACAAAAAATATTTTTGGTATATGAAATCACAATCTTGTATAAGATCTTACACAAGACCTTATACAAGACTTTACACAAGACCTTACATAAAATCTTACACAAGATCATCTATAAGACCTTTGAAATGAACTCTTTTTCATTGCCATATAAATTTTTTTTATGATAAGTAACTCAAGGTCTTACGCAAGATCTTGTATAAAATCTGGTACAAAACCTTGAGTAACTTATTATAAATGAATTTATAAGGTAATAAAAATAAGATCTTGTGCAAGATTTTATATAAAATTGTTTGTAAAATCTTATGCAAGATTTTGTGTGAGAACTGGTGTTAGTTCTTGAGTAAATTATCAACAACAAACAATCCGTATGTCTATGAAAGCAAGATCTTGTATAAGGTCGTGTATAAGACCTTGCGTAAGATCTTACGTAAGGTCTTGTGTAGGATCCTATGTAAGATCTTATGCAAGATCGTGCCTTTGTGAATTAAAAAATTTTTTTGTTAATGGTTTACTTAAGATCTTACACCAAATCTGACACAAGGTCTTACTTAAATGTGAATATTTCACAATCACTGAAAATAAATGATATTTACTTGTGTCTGAGATATCTATTCATTTCGACAGTAACTGGTTTCTCCCATTGGCCGTTTAATCGATTTTCAATATATATTACTGAATTATATTGCAACAATTTCCTAATAATAATTAAAATAATTCAGAAATATTCCAAAAAAATATTTCATGAAAGATTTCTGAATTATTTCACCAGAAATTTTCAGAAATATCAAACATTAAAATAATTCTGAAATGTTTTCCGAATATTCCAAAGAAATATTTTATGAAAGATTTTTGAAATATTTCAGAATTATTTTATTAAAAATTTTCGGTAAATATTTAACACTGACATAATTAACAAATAATTGAGAAATATTTAAAAGAAATATTTTTTGGAAGATTGGTGGAATATTTTAGAATTATTTCGCAAAAAATCCTCAGTAAATTAGAGGTCAAGAAATCATTCGGAAATATTCCAAAAATATTTCAAAAAAATATTTCATGAAAGATTTCAGAAATATTTTGGAAGTTTTTTGTGAAATATTTTAATGGAAGAAATTCGGAGACATACATTTCTTCCAGGAATATTTCATTGGAAGATTCCTGGAAAATTTCAAATCTTTGTGCCAATATTTCGGAAATATTTCGGAAATATTTCATGCTGTGTGGGTTGTGTGTGCACGCGTGTATGTATACAATTAATATACATAATCTTGAAAAGCGAAAAATAGAGTATTAGCATTTAATTTCTAAAATTTACGCGTTTATGCTTTGGTAATATCAATTTTTTAAAGGGTTAAAAGTAGAGTGCAGCTTCATAATTAGCGATTCGACAATAAAATAAGAATAATTAAGATGATGAAAATAATCGAGTTTTACAGGTATTCAGAGTTACATCAAATACTGAGCAGATGAAAAAACTCGAACTCTAGCGTTTTTATACATTTCTGCTCATTCATTGAAAAAAATTTTATACACAGAATGAATCAACTCTAGTATGACCTAATACATCGGATATTATATAGGATATTAATATAGGAAATTATGGATTCAAGGGTTAACGGGATTAAGAAATTAGGAGATTATAGGTATAGGAGTTTATAATTTTAAATTTCTATGGGTTACAGGGGTTATCAGACTACAGTTTTGCGAGGTTAAGGTTATGGGTTCAGCTGTTTATATGTTAACAGGAATAGGGGTTTATGGGTTTGGAAATTTAATGATGAAAAGGTCTACGAGTTTGAAGGCCAACGAATTTAAGGATTTATATTATGAGTTTACTGTATTAAGGGATTAAGGGTTTGCGCGGTTCAGGGTTAAGGGGATTATAGGTTCAAGAGTTTATACTATTACGGGATCAAAGGTTTGCTAGGTTAAGGGTTTCGGGGATTATGGGTTCAAGAGTTTATAGAATAAAGAGTTTACAAGTTTACTGTATTACTGGATTAGGGGTTTGCGAGGTTAACGGTTTAGGGGATTATAGGTTCAAGAGTTTATAGAATCAAGAGTTTACAAGTTTACTGTATTTACGGGATTAAGGGTTTGCGAGGTTCAGGGTATGTATTCAAGAGTTTATAGAATCAAGGTATTAGGAGTTTATGGGTATAGAAATTGATAAGTTTAAACATTTGTGGATTTAAAGGATCACGGGATTAAAGTTTGTCGAGGTTAAGGTTATGAATTTACAGTGTATAGGAGTTTATGAATTCAATAGTATGTATATAATTATTAATTAAAAATGTTTTATTCATAATTAATTTAATAGGTATTCAGAATGAAACTAGATTCTCAGAAATTGAAAAGAATCAGAATTTTGGCATTTTTATACAGTTCTGCTCATTCATTGAAAAGAAAAAAGATCCAGGAAACGTTTATAAGATGAAGCAAGTCAAGTATGACCTATTACATCTGATATTAGGTTTACAAATTATAAAATACAAATTTCATTAAGATGAAGTAAGTCTTTTTAGATATTTGCAAAAGTTATCAACTTCGCCAATTTTTCCTCATCTATATATCTTCAAAAGGTGTTATTAAATATTTATCCATGATTCGTGATTACCTGAGCTTCAATTTAAAAAAAAATCACGACGATTCATCGATTAGATCAAAAGTTATTTGATTTTAAAACAAGAAAAACCAAAATGTCACACTGTGCGGCGGGTAGCGAAAGCGCAAAGATCTTTAATCATAAACCCTGGTAAACAAATTTAACTTTAAATAAACAAGTGCTTGATAAAAAGGACAAAATGTTGGTCGCTGTCTCTGTAAAAATTATAACAGCATATTCTGGGTAATTTAAGGAAGGCGGGCCGGGTAAACGGGAAAGCGCGAAGATCTTCAATTTTTACTCTGAATATACTAAGCTTAATTTAGCAAGGAAATTATTGTCCTGGTTCTTTTTATTAATGTGTTGAGCAACAACTTATTTATTAAGTAAAATATTTAACCTATGCCATTACCTGTTACTAACTTGTTATCATACACTCTTGCCAAGGCAGAGATGCCAAAGTGGGGGTAAGGAAAGTGCAAAGATCTTTCATCGGTAAGCTGAGCATAGCAATTTCATTATTCACTAACAAATAATTATTGTAAAGGGCAAAATGTTCATCACTGTCTCTGGAAAACTTACCACGGCATATTCTGGGTAATTTGCAGAAGTCGGGCCGGGTAATTGGGAAAGCGCAAAGATCTTCAATTTTTACTCTGCATATTCTAAGAAAAATTTTAACAAGGAAATTATTCTCTTGATTATTTCTATTAATGTATTTATCAAAAACATTCTTTTTTAAGTAAAATATTCAAATTATGCCAATACCGCTTACTCCCTTGTTATCGCACACTTTTGTCAAGGCCGAGAATCCAAAGCGGAGGTAACGAAACCGCAAAGATGTTTCATCGGTAAGCTGAGCATAGCAACTTAATTTTTTCTGTAACTAATAATTCTTAAAAGAGCGAAACGTGCATCACTGGCTCTGTGAAAATTACCACAGCATATTCTGGAACCTCCCTAAACTTGGCATGGACATTTTCTATTTAGGTTATATAAACTAATAGATAATTTGCCGTAATTTATCCGTGAAGTCGAAAAATTTGCCGCGGATTTATTTTTAAAAATAATCGGGTACCCTGCTAACTTTGGAAAAAGTTAGCAGGGTACCCCCTTAAAACTACCAAGGAAGCATTCCACGTCATTGGGACAGGGCTTAAAATTTGCCGCTTTTTTGCCGTAAAATCCACTAGACTAGATCGTACACTATTGGGTTAGAGCTCAAAATTTGCCGTAAATAATCCGAAAATTATCCGTCGAGGCGAAAAAATTGCCGCAGATTTATTTAAATTTAAATAACCGGGTCCCTGATAACTTTGGAAAAAGTTAGCAGGGTACCCCTCTTTAAACTATCAAGGCCGCATTTCACATCATTGGGACAGAGCTTACATTTTGCCGCTTTTTTGCCGTAAAACAACCTTGTTCTCACATTTACTCCAAACATTTTGTACCGCTCATAAGTGCCAGAATTTTCTAACTCAAGATAAAGTTGGCAGGGTACCCCCTTAAAACCCACAAAACTCCATCCTATACTGTTAGGTAAGGGCTCAAAATTTGCCGTAAATAATCCGCAAGTTATCCATCGAGATGAAAAATTGCCGCGGATTTATTTTTAAAAATAACCGGGTCTCTGCTAATTTTGGAAAAAGTTAGCAAGATACCCAGTTAGTTTTAAAAATAAATCCGCGGCAAATTTCTCGCCTCGACGGATAATTTACGGATAATTTACGGTAAATTTTGAGCCCCTACACAATAGTCTAGAACGCAGTTTAGTGTATTTTATGGGGGTGCCCTGCCAACTTCATTTTAAGGTGGAAAATTCTGGCGCTTATGCGCGGTACAAAATGTTTCGAGTAAATCTGAGAACAGTGTTGTTTTACGGCAAAATAGCGGCAAATTTTAAGACCTGTCCCAATGACGTGGAATGCTTCCTTGATAGTTTATGAGGGGTAAGTTGCTAACTTTTTCCAAAATTAGCAGGGACCCGGTTAGTTTTAAAAATAAATCCGCGGCAAATTCTTCGCTTCGACGGATAATTTACGGACTATTTACGGCAAATTTTTAGCCCCTACACAATAGTGTAGGATCTAGTCTAGTGGATTTTACGGGAGTACCCTACGAAATTCATCTTGAATTGGAAAATTATGGAGCTTATGCACGGTAAAGGGTGTTTCAAGTAAATCTGAGTGCAGGGTGGTTTTACGGCAAAAAAGCGGCAAATTTCCAATCCTGTCCCAATGACGTGGAATACTTCCTTAACAGTTTTAAGGGGGTACCCTGCTAACTTAACCCTAAGTTAGCAGGGTACCCGGTTATTTTTAAAAATAAATCCACGGCAATTTCGTTGCCTGTACGGATAATTTACGGCAAATTGTGAGCCGTAACCCAATAGTCTAGGATCTAATCTAGTGTATTTTACGTGGGTACCCTGCCAACTTCATCTTGAGTTGGAAAATTCTGGCGCTTATGCGCGGTAGAAAATGTTTCAAGTAAATCTGAGTACAGGGTGGCTTTACGGCAAAAAAGCGGCAAATTTCAAACCCTGTCTCAATGATGTGAAATGCTTCCTTGGTAGTTTTAAGGGGGTACCCTGCTAACTTAACCCTAAGTTAGCAGGGTACCCGGTTATTTTTAAAAGTAAATCTGTGGCAATTTTTTCGCCTGTACAAATTATTTACGGATAATTTACGGCAAATTTTGAGCCCTAACCCAATAGTGTACGATCTAGTCTAGTGGATTTTACGGGAGTACCCTGCCAACTTCATGTTGAGTTAGAGTATTCTGGCGCTTATGAGCGCTTAAAAAAATTTTCGTCTAAATCTGAGTGCAGGGGTGTTTTACGACAAAAAAGCGGCAAATTTTAAGCCCTGTCCCAATGACGTGGAATGCTTCCTTGGTGGTTTTAAGGGGGTACCCTGCTAACTTTTTCTAAAGGAAGATCTTTGCGCTTTCCCGATTACCCAACCTAATTTCGTTAAATTGCCCAGAATAACCTCCCTAAACTTGGCATGGACATTTTCTATTTAGGTTATATAAACTAATTGATAATTTTCCGTAAATTATCCGTAAATTATCCGTGACGTCGACAAATTTGCCACGGATTTATTTTTAAAAATAATCGGGTACCCATCTCGGGTAGCATACATCTTCAATTTTCACTACGCATATAACAATTAGATTTTCTATAAGTAAACCCGTACGGGAAAATCTCTCAAGATGAGTGTTATTTCGTACCCTGAACTGAAATTTATTCGAAAATGAATTATTTAATATTAGTGAACAAAGACGCGAATGAAAAACTTTTGCACTTTAGCTATCTACATTGATTCCAGACTAAAAATCGCAGTAGTGCACATACTAGTCTTCTATATTATCAGCGTATTCAGAAATAAATGAAGTCTACTTATGGACACAAAATAGTTATAAAAAAATATTTATATTATATTATATAAACCATTACCCCGCGATTAAAGACTTTTGCACATTGCACATACTTCATTGGATGAAATCCGAAAATTGCATAGATGAAGTATATGGTTTACTAATCATACGCGTACTCAGAAAAGATCCATTTTACTCTACTACACTGAGTTATATATAAAAAAAATTTAATTCACAATAAACAATTACCCCAATTAAAGACTTTTGCACTTTCGTTATTCCCATTCCACGCGGCCTGAGAATCGCTGTGATAATACATACAGTCCTGTACTTATCAGCGTAGTCAGAAAAGTTCGCATTTTACTCAAAGACACTTATTACTTTCAAATAAATATTTATTTAATATTATATGCACGACTACCCCGCGATTAAAGACTTTTGCAGTTTGCACATACTTCATTCGATGCAGTCGCAAAATTGCATCAATGAAGTGCATTGTTTTTAAATTATTAGCATGCCCCGAAATAAATGCATTTATAGATCCATTTTACTCTACTACACTGAGTTATTAATAAAAAAAAATATAATTCGCAATAAACAATTACGCCAATCAAAGACTTTTGCGCTTTCGTTGTGCACATTCCATGCGGCCTGGGAATCGCAGTGGTAATACATACAGTCCTGTACTTATCAGCGTAGTCAGAAAAGTTCGCATTTTACTCAAAGACACTTATTACTTTCAAATAAATATTTATTTAATATTATATGCACCACTACCCCGCGATTAAAGACTTTTGCAGTTTGTACATACTTCATTCGATGCAGTTGCAAAATTGCAGCAATGAAGTGCATTGTTTTCAAATTATTAGCACGCCCCGAAATAAATGCATTTCAATCGAAAACACTTAGCGACTTATCCGAAAATCAATTATTTAATATTAGTGAACAATGACGCGAATAAAAGACTTTTGCACTTTAACTATGTACATTCATTGCAGACTGAAAATCGGCACGGGGCATCTCGTAGACTTTTATATTATCACCGTATTCAGAAATAAATGAAGTCTAAGTATGGACACATATTAGTTATAAAAAATATTTATATTATATTATATAAACCATTACCCCGTGATTAAAGACTTTTGCACTTTGTACATACTTCATTGGATGTAGTTCGAAAATCGCCTAAATGAAGTACATGGTTTTCCAATCATATGCATACTCTGAAAAAAATGAATTTTACTGTAAAACACTTAGATGTTTAAAAAAAATTGAATCCAAAATAAACATTTACGTCAATTAAAGTCTTTTGCACTTTAGCTATCTACGTTAATTGCAGACTGAAAATCGCCGCAGTGCATCTCGTAGTCTTCTATATTATCAGTGTATTCAGAAATAAATGTAGTCAACTCATCGATAAATATTAGATTACAAAGCATATGTATTTAATATGATATAAACCAGAACCCCGCGTTTAAAGACTTTTGCACTATGCACATACTTTATCCTATACAGTCCGAAATCACGGCAATGAAAAACATTGTTTTCTAATTATGTGCATACTCATATACATACTTTTGCAGAAACCCCCATTCTATTGAATTATTAGTTTAGACATAAATAAATTCAATTTACTCAAAAACACTTATTAGTTTATCAAAAAATTATTTTTTTTGTAATTATCTGTGTACACAGAAATAAATGCAATTTACAAGGACGCTTAGTTGTTTATCCGAAAAAAAAAATATTTGATATTAAATAAACAATTAGGCGAATTAAAGCTTCTATCAGATATTGAAAAATTCATCAACATCGGAGTACATAATGAAAAGCCTTAAAGAAATCGCGAGTGCCACCATCTGGCGTCTGATCTTACCTGAGTTTACGGAAACTATAGCATCCACGCTGTTTTACCTGCCGAGTCGGCAAACGACGTAGCGCTGAAGCGTGATCAACTCATTATTCTTATAATTACTTTAATAACGGTAATAACTAATTATTTCCACTTTATATCGAATGCATACTTTATGTACATCATTAAACTATCTTATTTTACTATTTTTAAGTGACAATAAGTCTATTTTTAAAAGAAATCATGTTACAATGATGGATTTTTAAAATTGAAAAAATATAGATAAAGAAATATAAATAATTATTTCTGTCATTGTAACTTGTTTACTTGTGATTTAAGATAATTTATCAGGGTATAAAAAAATTTTTTTGGATATATTTTTTTTGGGTAAAAATGACATTATTTGAATTTCGCGCTGCCTCCACTTCTGTCGGGCGTCGGTTTTGGCTGCGCTGCCAGAGCCAGATGATCGTAAACAGGAGCTTTGATTTTCCGTCGGTGATGGCGCGAAAGTTTGGCTCTCCTCGGGCTGTTTGCCGACGGTCAGGATGGTCAGGTCAGGGTTCTGGGACGTTGGGTTGACGGTTTTGGCGGCAGGCGCGAAATTCAAATGATTTTATACGAATTACTAGAAATAATAACACGAGTTTTTTTATGAAAATTATTTCTACATTGTTTTTCTACAATTATGTAATATTGTCGAATTTTGATTGGGATAGAAATTTGAGTGTTCTGCTAAGTATTTTTTGTAAATAAAGTGATCCTAAGGAGGAAATATAGCTTTTGATAAATATTTTTTGAGAAAATTGAAACTTCCTGATCGTTGCTCCTTAAGAAAATCAGCACATTTTAGATTTCCAAAACTGACAAGTTTTAAATTGTCCGACAAAAGGTATCATTATCTGGACGTTCTAAAATAGTGTTAGTCTTTATTAGAAAAATTATAAAAAGTGGGAGTTCCTTCATAAACTTAATAACTTATGAATTAAAAGAAATACATCGAAACGTGATTGAAAGTATAAAATAAATAAATGTTAATATTCAGTATTTTGTATCATAATGATTGTCAAAAACGTTCTAGAATACTAAACACAAAGACGAATAGGCCTAGTCATCATGTGTGCTAAAATTGGCTTAGTCATTTCAGTAATTCCAGCACTGCGCCTATTATTTTACTAATCTTAATTAGTTCTAAGATATTTTTCATCAATTCTAAGCTAATAACGATTTTTAAAACATTTCCATATTTGAATATTAAAATATATTGATGAAACATATATGAAAAATCTATGAATTTGAAACAGTATTAAAAATAAGATAAGTGTTTCATAGTTTTTTCAAAGCTTTACATATATTTATAATATTTTGTTTAAAATAATTTTTCAGTTTTTCATAGTTTACATTAATTCATAGTTTTTCGTTATTTTTCAAAATGTCTTTTTGATAGGAACGCAGTAATTCAATATTAGTATTAGTTATAGCAGTATTTCAATACGTAGTCAAACTCGTTTTTCTGCCAGGCAAAACAAAATTCCCAATAATTTCCCAAATACCTACATTTCCCCGCAATGAAACTATCCCATTAAATCCCATCGACCCAGTACCCAGTCCAAAGCTTCCGGTCAAACGTCCAGAGAAATACCCCTCTGACCCGTCAATAAACCCACCATATAAGTAATTCTTTATGCACGCTGACTTCGGTCGATTTCGGCCGAACTCGCGGCCGTCCGCCGGCGCGCACATCAGCGCCCTCCTCGCCAGACATCAGCAGAAACAGAAAAAAAAAGGAACCTCGTATATCCATACATTCTGCCCGGTATATGCGCTGCGTGCGTGCACTGCTGCAGCATTTTCGCGGATATACACTATAGTGCGTGTTGCACCCCCCCGACTTCGACGACGACGCGCAGCTCTCTCTCGAGAGAGAGGCCCAAACGAAAAAAAAAAGAAAAAGGAGAGCTCTTCCGCGTAACCTATATTAGTGCGAGGAAGTTCGGGTCGCGCGTGGAGCATCCGCCGCAATCAGCGTTAAATGGGCGATCTGCAGTGCTCGAGGAGCCGCTGTGGCCCGCAGTAGCCGAAAGACTGAGGTGAGAGGAGAGTCGCGTTGATAGAGAGAGAAAGAGAGAGAGTGAGATAGAGACAGAGGGAGAGGAGGGAGAGAAAGAGAGGAGACGACGACGACGGGGCCCCGCGCGCGGACAGTCGTCGGAAAGATGGACCAGGCGCCGGCAGGTGAGCATTTTATTTTTTCCGCGGAAGCATTGTGATTCTCGGGGGGGGGGGGGTTGATATTCGCTCGAGGGTTTTGAGCGCATGAGGGTGCTGGGGGCGTGAGTGGGGGTCTTTTTTTTGAGGGAATGATGGAGTTGTTTGGGTGTTTGGGAATGTGTATAGGCGGGGAGTCGCACGAGGCTCGTATGAGGTTACTGTGTTTAGGGAGGATTTTGAAAATTGCAGTGTTAATGGGTTGTTTGATGAATGGAGGATTGCGGGGGATTGACGATGAGTGCACGGAGTGCCGGAATTTGCATATTCGTGTGTGATTTTGGAGGGTGAGCGGGGTGTTGCGGTTGGGTAGGGGGATTTTGAGGTTAGAGCAACCGTTTTTAGCATTGCTGATTAGTCAACGTTTGTGTTTATGTATATATCGACATTTATAAGTTAACGATGGATGTTTTGGTGCTTGAGTAGTTTTATTCGTTTGTTACTTATTGGAGTGGATAGTTGATTCGAATGTGAACTTTGATTTTGAATTTCTTTCCTTGGTTCTTATGTTGATGAATGTGAAATACATTATGAATGGTTTTAAATTGTTTTATGTAAATTTAAAACAGTTTAGTTTATTGACAGGAATCTCAAGTCAGGTACACGATTACTCAGCCGTAAACATTTTTTTTGATTATCGAAAAGTGAGAATATTTTCCAAGAAGTTCCTTTTTTCTTCCAATGTAGATACCGAACTGCGCAACATCATAGATAAGTTGGCGCAGTTTGTCGCTCGAAATGGCCCTGAGTTTGAGCAGATGACCAAAAACAAGCAAAAGGACAACCCAAAGTTCAGCTTCCTGTTCGGTGGGGAGTACTTTAACTACTACCAGTACAAAGTGACGACAGAGCAAGCCAGTAAGTGGGACAAAACGCCTTTACATCTACGTCGTATGAGACTGTTTGGGAAGGGATAATTTTGATACACTTCCAATGTGATATTGTTGAATAATTGGGAGTTAATACGTATATATGACAAAAAATAATGAGATGGCGACAATTATTGGAGATCGTTTGTAATGGAGCAAAAAAGCAGTTGGAGTTGCATAAAAAAAACAAAACATAAAATATAATTTTTTTTGACTGAGCTTCTAAGCACCATGCAATAATTCACCATCATTCGTTTGCAGTTTTAAAACAAAAAGGAATAAATCCAATGCAAAATGCAGATCCACGTTTAAACGTTTCGCAGCAGCAGCAATCACCGGCAGTAGGGGTCAATAATGTTGGCATGGCTCAGAACAACGGTCTAAATTCAGTTAACATGGGACCCGCCAGCAATCCCCCGACTATCCTGGGTTCAGGGCCACCTAATTCGGGACCTGGACACATGCCTGGCCCGCCGAATGCCGGACCTGGGCATTTATCTGGGCCTCATAATTCTGGTCCTGGACATTTGCCCGGGCCGCCGCAAAATTCCATTGGTAGATCGTCGGGGTGGCTTCAGAATGAACTGGCCAATCTTCAGTCGCAGCAGACAACCCTCCAGGATCAGGTTCGCCAGTCGGAACAGAATTTGGCTGCGCAGCATGCTGCTTTGATGGCGCAACAGCAGGGAAGAGTTGAGGATGCCGTGAGACAAGCGCAAGAGAATACTCTGCAAACCACTGCACAGACTACTAATACAGATCTAATTGGCTTCGATGCTGTTCTTCAGCCTATTATTGATACCTGCACTAAGGATAGTATTAGTGCAGGAAAGGCTTGGATACTACAACATTCTACTTCACTGCAAAGTAATCAAGTAGTTGCAGAGCATCTACTTAAAAGGTACGTAGCATTTGAGTTTGAACTGAATAATTTTTTTAACTTATTGACATATATGATGCATAGTATAAACTTATAAATTGAATTTTAGAGTAATTCAGGAAACGACTTTTAATCATAAACTTCATATTATTTATCTGGTAAATGATGTGTTGCATCATTGGTAAGTTATGGATTTCAATGTCAATAAATGTAATTAAATTTTATGTATTTGATTGCTTGAAATATATTATGATGAAATTTATAAATTTTAATAGTGCTCGAAAAAAATCATTGGAATTGCGTAAAGCAATGGAAAGTGTTGTGGTACCTATGTTTTGTAATGCATCATTAGCTGCCTCAGAGGAACAACTTAACAAATTGAATAAGCTTTTAAGTTTATGGGAATCAAAGAATAATTATTTTGAGGAAGGCATTATAGAGAAACTGAAGGATCCCAGTGGATCGTGGTCAGATTATCAAGCAAGTGTAATGACACAACATGCAAGTGCCATTTCTTCCATAGCCGCAACGACGAAACAGACATTCGATAATTACCAAGCACAACATCAGGCGTTCGTCAATCATGCGATGAGGCAAATACAAACTATAGAGCAGCAGAAAATAGTTCTCGATCGACAAATTAAAGCTCCGCCTCCTGCACCAATGGTAAGCACTATTGGTTTTTTAATAAAACACATTTTCGTAATTCAAAGTATTTTTGTTAAAAATAATCTATATTCGGAAAGGTGTGAAATTTATAGAATAAAATAGTTGCAAGACATTTCAGATTTACTTCTAATACTATATGTATTAGTAATCAATACAATAATTGGGTCAACTACTTATTTTCAGTTAACGGTATATTCTGATAAATCAGAGAATACTTTTTGTAAACTATTTGGATTTTCATATTTTCAAAATTGAATCTCAAAGAACTTAACAAGCTATAACTTTTGCAAATATATTTTTATTTTAAATATTTGAATAATTATACAAAGCGGTTTAGGTATTCTATTAATTCTATTAATCTTGTAACTTCTAGATTCAATATAGTAATTTGAATATTGTATTTTTGTACAAAATAAATTGAATAACAAACAAAAATACTTTACAAAAATACTTTATTATTTATTACATGCAGTTCAAACTTAAAAAAAAGAAAATTTTGTGAAGGGGGAAAGCTAGGGTAGTAGTAAAAAATACAGTTATTTTTAAAGCATTTTGTGAAATCTAATATTGAAATTTATCTAAAACATAGTATATTTCTTATGCCTCCTCTACACCTAGACTTTAATAGAGTCTTGCTTTAAATTTTATCATTAAATAATATTGATCCTACTTACGTAAATAAATTGATGGTCCTTATGAAGAGTAGCACGTCTCAAAATACCACAGATTAGCACTTTTCAGCACTTACTATGAAGACTAACACCTTTCATAATTTCTCCACGAAGAGAACTATTTGAATACAATATATAAATTAGGGTTGTGTTGATAAACTCTGGTCTGGATAAAACCGGACTACCATGAATAAATTAAGTACCCCGAAAAAGTCAGGTAGCGAAAAATCTCAAAACGTGCCAGTCTTTTTGGAAATCTCGTGAAAAGTGCTAGTCATGAATGCCCAGATATGTTAGAATTCGTGACGAACGTAAAAAACGTGCTAGTCTTCGTAAGAGCCATCGAAATATTGTGCAGTTTGTGAAGATAGCGAAAAATATTCTGTATCCATTTGACATTTCAAAATTTATCTGGTTCTTATTGTCTTAATTTTATTTTACTTTGAAAGTTGAAGCGAGTCTATCGAAATCTAGGTCTAGAAAGGGCATTACAGTAAGTTTTGCAGATGAAGTTAAGGTCCTCGAAAAATTGTGAAGCAAACGTGCGAATTCGTAAATATTCAGTAAAAGCTCTGTAATAAAAAATAGAAATGGTTACATAAAATATAATGCAACAGCTTTAGTCGAGAGTAGAGGTTTTCCAAAAATTAATGCTTCATAAATTGTCAGACTTTTGAAAATAAAATCTGACATTCAAGAAAATTTTTTTTCATTTTTTCAATATTATAGAAAAAAAAAATTTTAATCAATACATTTCTACGCTAACCTGAAGGTAATATCATTACAAAGCTCTCATACAATTTTCAAGTTAATCCAATAAAAAATAGCGGAGTTATAGATACGCACAAAAAAATGCGATTACTACCACTTAGGTACGAAATAATTACAGTAGGGATTAAAATTATTGGAACAGCATTACAAAGATACGCTAAGTAGGGAATAATATCGATTCGAATTGGAGAAGGCGGAATGACAAAAAGTACGTTTGAGTTGTAAATGGGGTTATAGCTCTAGGAGTCCATTAGATTTTCTTTAAAACAATAATATAGATTGTCGGTTAACAATATACTCTTGTAGAGCGTGGTAGGTATCATTTATTTTTAATCTTGGAATTTTAATAGGCAGATCTTTGTAAACGGTGTGACGTCACTCAAAGAACCGTTAGTAAGATATAACTTTCATAAATTAAGTTTATGCATATACATGTTAGCGTCTGTAGCGGCATCATTTGCATTCCGAATAGTTTTCGATGTTTGGACTTCAAAAATTCAAAAAGTTCACAAATAAAACATACTGCGATCTATCAGATTATGGCAAAAAAGAATCCCGTAACTGAAGTACTACGAAAAAATTCCCTCCAAAGAAAACTATCCTCGCAAAACACTTCTTTTTTACACACACACGTACAATTGAAAATTCCACCTCTCTCAATCTCCACAATTCATTCCAGAACCAGCAGAGCGTGCCCCCTCACGGCGGACCACCCCCTCAGCACTCTGGGCCGCCTCAGCACTCGGGCATGCCGCCGGTCTCGCAGCACGTCGGCCACCCGGTGCACGACGGGCCGCCGCCGCCGCCCCACGACGTTGTCGGCGGTGGCGGCGGCGGCCCCGGAGGACCACCCTACGGAGGACCACCACCACCTCACGATGTCGTCGTCGGCGGCGGCGGCGGTCCCGGCGGTCCCGGCGGTCCCCCACCCTACGGCGGACCACCACCTCACGACGGCGGCCCCGGCGGTGGCCCCCCACCCTACGGAGGACCCCCACCCCACGACGTCGGTGGAGGCCCCCCACCCTACGGAGGGCCGCCACCCCACGACGTCGGCGGAGGCCCACCGCCCTACGGGGGACCGCCACCCCACGACGTTGGCGGCGGAGGACCACCCTACGGAGGACCGCCACCCCACGACGTTGGGGGCGGAGGACCACCCTACGGGGGACCGCCACCCCACGACGTTGGGGGCGGAGGACCACCCTACGGGGGACCGCCACACGACGTTGGCGGCGGAGGACCACCCTACGGAGGACCGCCGCCCCATCACGGCGGGCCGCCACCCCCGCACCAGGGTCCGCCGCCCCACGCGAGCCCGCCCCACGGCGGCATGCCCCACGCGGACTACCCGCCCCATAGAGGCGGACCGCCCCTCGCGGGCTCGCCGCACGGTGGGCCGCCCTACGGGGGACCGCCCGCACACGGAGGACCGCCGCATGGTCCACCCAGAGGTGAGAGTGATACGGACTTGTTGCTTGTTTATTGGCAAGCTTGCTTCCTTTCCTTGAGTCGCAAATGCTGGGGCTTTTTGCACTTTTGGGGTTGTTGATTTAACGAATTGAATTTTTTACCGTTATCTAATTCTTTTCACCTTGTTTTTGTTGTGTTATGTTTTCATATTGTATAGAAAGGAGTATTATTCATAATATTCAATGTTATAACCAGTAAAGCAACTAATTTATTGAAATATTAAGAAATAACAATAATAATTTGAAAAATTACGTAAATCATACGTCAAACATACGATAATTTATCAGGCAATTTTTGTTAGATCTCAGAAATTAATTCATTAATTAATCTCAATTTTTTCTTGTGTGGTTTATTAACAGTTTCAATACAGAATGATTAAATTTCAAAATCTTTTTATAGCTTCAATGCTAAACACATATATCAACAGTGTCTAAACACATTCTTCTCAATTTACGCGTATTAAAAGAGTTAAATTATATTGAGAACGAACTAATGAATCGACTTAAAATTTTGCAGGATCTTTAAATAGCTAGATGAAGTGTCTGTACAAATTTTAAGCTGATTCTGATCATTTTGACCTATGGAAAGAACTCTCCTAAAGATATTAGCCTAGGTTAAATCTTAAAACTGAACATAAATGTTTAATATTTATTGCTTTAGTAGGATGTTTTCTTTGAACCTTGATACATAGTCGAAAATTTTGTTAAGCAATATATCACCTTTTGTTAGTTTATAATATAATGGAGACGTTTAAATGAAAATTTTAGCATCAATGTCCATTCAGTGCGCGATTGGTAACAGCAATGTTTAATGAACTGACCTGAAACTTTTAGGAAATCTTAAGTACATCATTCTCTTCAAAATGAATGGAGCAGAATTAAGAAAATTAAAGAATATTAGTAAACAGTAACATTCATTAGAAACAGTGAAAATCTGCATATGTACTTAGAAATTGAATGAAACTAAATGAGTGAAATTTCGACCTAAATGAATCTTCTTTCACATTCAGTGCCCCTTATTTTTTAATAACTACTTATACAATTGTGCACCTTGTGGTCGTTGATGCTAACATATTAAGTTAATCGTATCCATTTTATTATGGACCAACAGAAAATTTAAATGCCTTTGTAAATATAAAAAACATATATTAAAATAAAATAAAAATTCTAGTAAAACATTAAACATTTAAGTTACTTTTCAAGATTTAACCTAGGCTGGCCCCTTTCAATATCTCATTGAAAAAGTAATGTTGTTTCTATATTTCGTTTTTCAAAACAAATTGTTCTACTAAAACAAAAATGATTGCTTTGTGGTTGTTTCTAATAATGCAATATTCTATTCAATTAAATACAATTAAAAATGATTCATTTCGAATCAAGAAGAGTAAAACTGAGTCGTTTGGGATGTATGTAATACCTGTCAAGTCCCTATAACGAATTTTTTTGTAAATATTTTTTTTTTATAAAACCAATTTCTATTTATATTTTTAGTTTTATAGGTTTATTAATTTTCTAAAGTAATAATGTTTTAGAATTTGCATGCATAACAAATCAATTTTTCAGTCTCTATAATTTAATTAAATGTCATCCACAAATTTTATAACTCACCTTGTAAAACCATCTATAACCACCTAAAATGTTAACACTTTAAGGAGAGCACTCCATGTAAACGCTAAAATTAAGGCAATGTAAAACTTCTTATGTGTATTAGATACATATTTGAAAACATAAAAATTTTTCTTTTTTGAGGTTTTTTGAAAACAGATATTTTGGTGACGTTTGCAACGGTTTCGGTGTCGGAGGTGTGGAACGGTGGGATATTTAGCATCCACTGCAGGTGTCTAAAATAGAAAAACCAAAATTATTTTATTTTATGATAATACGCAGCGACTGAATGTATTTCTACAAAAAAAGTATAAAAGACTCAAAAAAAATTGTTCATTTTGTAGATTCAGTCGGTCAAGAATGGGATAAAGTATATATGTGAGTCGGTTGACCACGATTGACCGCATATTTTTCAAGTTATCTGTTTGTAAAAAACGCGTTTAAAATTCCGGACCTGTTCGGCGCGCATCATACGAGCGCGCATGTCTAAATTTGACTATAGATACTTTTAGATCGCGAGTTACAATTTAAAACGTTAGGAACATATTTACCACAGACTATCGATTTCCGCAAAAAAAAAGAAGATTTTATTAATTATTTACATGGAGTCCCCTTAAGGACGAAAATTTCACTGCTTTTTGTCGTAGCAAACAAACCAGTCTCTAAAAGAAATTCAGCTAGCGCTTATCTCATTCCTTACGCTTTTAGAAAAAACACTTATAAAAGTGTATAGTAACAGTTACTAAAAATGTAGTAGAATTTCTAGTGTAAAAAAGCGTACCACTAAATGTTTCTAGTAATTTTGAGTAAAAAACATGTAGTAACGTATACTAATTTTTTAGTATAGAAAGAATGTACTACTTACGATATCCTTTGCTATAACTAAAAAGTTCAGTACAGTTTACATTATAAAAAGTTAAATTTATCAGCAAATATATTCCGCTTAACAATTTTAAAGCTTGAAAAAATAATAATTCTACCAGATGCATCTAATCTTTAGTAAAAAAATCGGTACACCCTGCAACCTTACCAAATTTTACTACAAGACTGTTCATAAACCTTTTGGCAATAAAGTGTCTCCCCAACGACTCAATTCCCAATTAAAATCTCTCTCAAGTCAAAAGCCCCAGCATCATCATCCTCATCCCAGCTCCCCCTCGCCACCCACCCCTAAAACTTCCCATCTTTCACCGTGCAGACCTGAGCGCAGGCATGGGTCCGGTCGGTCACGGAGGCCTGCCACCGCCGCCCCTGGGCCACGGCGGTCCGCCGCCCCACGACCTCAACTTCAGCCAGCCGCCGCCCGGCTGGAACGGACCCCCGGGCAGCGGGCCACCCGGGGCCGAGCCCTTCACCCACCTGCCCCTGCCCGACTTCTCGAAGCCGCCGCCGGGCTTCGGGCCGCCCCAGCCCCAGCAGGGACCGCCACCGCTCATGGCCCAGGAGATCTGCCTCGAGGACCTGATGCCCAGCATGCCTTACTTCGAGCTGCCCGCCGGACTCATGGTGCCGCTGATCAAGCTCGAGGACTGCGAGTACAAGCCCCTAGACGCGGACGCGATCAGGCTGCCGCCACCCGCGCCGCCCAGCGACAGGCTCATCGCCGCGGTCGAGGCGTTCTATGCACTGCCTAATCATGATTCGCCCAGGGACAGGTTGGTTTTGAGGCTTGGGGGGGTGCAGTGTTCCGCGGTGTTCGAGCGTTCGGAATTTCAAAGGTAGAATCGGGACTTTTCAAGGCTCGACTTGCCGAGTGTGGAAAGTTTTTTTGCGATAGCCTGGAATTCGGAGTTTACAATTGAAAAGTTACTTTTAACGCATTACTTTCTTCAATTTTGACTTTTGCTTTTGTGCATTGTAATACGGCTTTCGTAATTATGAAATTTAGGAGTTTTTAATTCTCTGAATTATGAAGTATTGTCGTGATAGTAGATTCAATTTGTTATCATGTTTGTTCTGGATTTGAAATTCTGAGTGAAGATATTGTGGAACATTGCACGCATTGAAGGGGGGATTCGGGAATTTGTGATTGGCGATGCGGCTTGTTCGTATTATTCCTCGCCCGATCGCATATTTGGTTGATCCTGTAATGCCGACCTGAAATATTGGAAATTTAGTAGCGACGATATTTGTCAAATAATTATGTTGTCAATGATTGTCAATGAAACTTTTCGTTTAGAAAAGTTAATAATTAAAAGGTTATAATAATAACAATAAGAAAAATGCTTTGAATCAGGAATTATTAAAATTGTGCAGATTTATTTTAAAGTAGAATTTCTGAGTTGACAAAATTCTACAAATCCAAGTAAGTTCTTTACATCTGCCAGGTCGGTAGTAAATGATCAATTGAAATTACAAATTGGTAAGTATTCGACTTCGATACGTTTTGAAATACTTTGTTTGTGGTATTTAAAACCTCCAAAAATAAAAATTCGAGTTTCATAAGGTAAGTGCAACGGTTAGACCATTTACAAAAGTATTAGAAAAAATTTTAAGTTCGAATACTTGTCAATCTCTAATTGAAAAGCAATATTTTTGATAAAATTAATGTCTATTTTTTAAATGTACGTTTTGTTATAGTTTCAAACTTGATGTCTTCCATTGTCTACTTCTTTAAACGTAAAAAGTTTTCTCTTTGAGAAAGCAGAAAAGTGTTTTTGTGCAATTTTGACAAATCTTTATGATACTAAATAATGCAGTAAATCATTTTTAATTTATAACTCTGGGACCATATTTCGGACACAGTAGTGCTTTTTCATAAATTCAATATAAATTAGTGTTTATTTAAACTTTTATATTTGAGTTATAATTCAAAAAATTCAATTCAATCTTTCGAAATGAAAGATTATAGTATAAAAAACTATCTTGAATTTGACAGTTGTTAGATAAAATAATCTAAACTTTTGAAAGTTTAATCAAGTTTAATACTTCTTTTTATCTAACAACTGTTAAATTGAAGCTTGGTATCTACAGAAATTATCAATTTCAAAATTAAAATTTTTTTAAATATTAAAATAGTAGAACATAATCAGAATATATTTCTTAGAATTTTAGAAAAACCGATACTTAATCCAAATATTGTTGAAGCTTTATTATTTTTCATTAGTTTTTGGAGTGAATTTTTAATTGATTGTTTAATCGTTTATCTACATGGAGCTTTTTGAAATGTTAAGTGTATTAGCTTCGCCTAACTAAAAATTGCTTATTATTTGAAAAATACTTACTTAAATTTGTTCAAATTTTAATTCTTAACACGCTGGGACTTATGCTGGGATACCGGATTACTAGAAGGTGTAGTATTGTTTTTTGCGATATTCAGTTGAAGTTTTTACTTATAGAATAAAGCCAATGAATAATCCAACCTTTTTCATTTTGAATGAGTTAATTAAAAAACTAATCTCGTCTATTTCCTCATGTTTGTTAAGGTGAGAAAGTATTCAGATTAAAAAGAAAACATTTTATTATCTATTTTATTTCGCCTGTGTTAAAATAATACGTAACTAAATTTAAGACAAGTATTTAAAAAAAATGAAAAGTCATGAACATTTTTATTGTAACACTTATATATGTGTTTGAGAAATTTGGTTTCGTACTTTAACTGGCAGCTCAACATATTGAGTTGCAAAATCTTCCAGGTGCTTATTTTCAAAAATATAATTTCTCTGTTAAATTTCAAAATATTGAGTTATTAGTTAAAGCGAATCAAATTGTCCCAAATATGTGTAAATCATATGAAAGCTGTTGAATATAAAGATGCTCATAACTTTTTTACATTTCAAAATAATTGTCTAAATATTTCGTTACGTTTTTTTCTAACGTATTGGAAATTAAATCGACAATAAAAAATAACATTATTCGATTCTCTGAGTACCTTCCAATCTTAATTTAAAACATTCACTTGAGATTCATGACCAAAACAAAATGAGTCAATTCACGAACAGTAAATTCGGAGACCCATCACAAAATCCCCTCAAAACCGCTTATACTTTCAAAAAGCTCGCCCAAAAGTTCACTCCCACCCCAAAAGTCATAAAAAAAAGCAACCAACTAATCCACTTCCCTTTTTTATCATTCCAGCGACGGCTGGGAGAAGCTGGGCCTGTACGAGTACTACCGCGCGAAGAACGCCGCGCGCAAGCGCAAGGAGGAGGACATCGGCTGCGGCTTGCGTCAAAAGTCGCGTTCGCCCTCGCCGATCGTCAGGATTCGCTCCAAGAGCCCGAGCCCACCCAAGAAGCGCTACAAGAGCCGCTCGCGCAGCAGGTCCCAGTCGCGGGGTCGGAGCCGCAGCCGGTCCCCGGGCGCGACGCCCAAGTCCTCCTCGTCGCCGCCTGCCACGCCCAATCACCGCAGGACGAGTCGCAATCAGAGCCACGCCAACAGGAACCGGAACAGGAGGAGGAACAGCAACAAGGGCGGACAGGGCGGACAGGGGGGACAGGGAGGTGGCGGGGAGCAGGGTGGTGGTGGTGGTGTTGGTGGCGGCGGAGGGGGACAGCAGCAGGGGCCACCCTCGACGCCGAGGAGGGAGCAGCAGATGTCGCCGGACAGGAGGATGGACAGGTCGGAGAGGAGTCCCACGCCGCCCAGCTTCCTGTGAGTTTGTAGATGGACGCTTGTTGAGGATTCACGAGTTTTGAGGGGAATTTCACCCGGGGGTAGTTGGAGACGGGGGAAGTTTAAACTTACGCTGAGGGACTTTTCGCTCGGCTAGAGGGAATGTTGATTCTGGGAGAGGGGGTTGGTGGTGTTCTTTTTTCTCTTTTGAGATGGTGAAATTTCGCTCGAAACTTTTGAGTGTGCTGTTTTGAATTCGTTCGCGAAGGTGGTTCTTCCATGAAAGAGCTTTAAAGGGTTGTAATTGTTGTTTTGCTCTTTCGACATCGATATTGCTTGAGAAGTTTGAGAAAGTTATCGTTAATTTGTTTGTGCAAAAACTAAAGCTAAAAATTGTACACAAAATAATTTCTACTGTTTTGTTTATAATAATTCAAGTTTGTAAGATATGCATGTATATCCTTTATTTTTACGTATGCTCTGAAAGAAATATTTGAAAAATACTAGGTCTCTTCGTAGGCCCCTTACAAAACTTAGCCTTTCTTAAAATCTTGAAAGTGCTAGTTTTCGTAGGAGGTTTCGGAGAACTAGTATTTTTCGAGAAATCTGAAATGTGCTGGTCTTCGCTAGGGTCATCGACATTATCTTGGCAAATTTAGCTTTCTCATAATTTCATAAACCTATATAGTTTTTTAACAATTGTTGCACGTTACGAATGTGTACGTGGTAAGAAAAATAATGCGTAAATTATTCGATCGCTATAAGGAACTATAATAAATTGATAGAATTTGAGGATTTTTCCCTTGATTTTAAGATTGGAAACTTCATTAATTCGGGAAAGTCATTTATTATACGTGTATACAATACATATTTTAATTTCTAAAGTATATGTAACCTTTAATTTCATGGAAGAACCATCTTTGCTTTACATTTTATTATATATTTTTTAAATAAATAAAATTTGCTTAACCCTTAGTTACCCCACGAGGGTCAAAAGAGAACAAGTTTTTAAAACTCGCGCCATTTCTATACGCGGAAGGGGCCCGGGTCCGGATCATTGGGGAAAACAAACTTTAAGGACCAAAGTATTTGTCCCACCACATGCCAGCCCTAATATGCTCTAAGCAGCAGATTTATAATGTTAAAACGTTCGTAAATTATCTGCAATCAGTACCATTTTTGTATTTTTAGATGAATCAAATTGACATATTATTTTTTTTTTATAAAGTGCGACTCAATACTTTTTTATTGCAATATTATTAAAGTTCCATATATTTTTTAAGAAAAAAGTTCGATTTAAGAAAAAATTAACAAATTTCAGCATTTTTTAAAACTAGATTATTGTAATGTTTTATCAATACCAAACGATTTATGATATTCTCATTTGCACAGTATTCTGGCCGTAGATTATGATAGCATGAAAAAAAAAAGAAAGATAGGTTAACAATGAAATAAAAAGTCTAAATTAACCCTCTAAGTCCTGTGCATAGAATTAGAAATCGTTGACAAAAAATTCTCAAAAACTTTATGGGTGATTCTTGGGCCTTATCATTTGGTTATGTACAACAAAAAAATAGTCTACTTCGATCTAATGCATATATTTATTTTGCATAATTTCGAATTTATTACATGACAACTTAAGAAAAACGTAAAGATTGTTTAAGTTTTCCACCCCAACTTAGAGGGTTAAGATTCTTAAGATCAGACTATTATGCAAATTCGAGTTTCTATGCATTCAGTAACGTAAAAAAATGGGATAGAATACGAAGGGCAAGTGAGATTGTGTTTTATTTTATAAATGCTTTTATAATTGCACTCGATTATTCGTTTCTCGTTCAGTATAAAATTAAAGACGGAAAAGGAGGATGCCCATAGATGCCCCTGCGGTCCCAGTAAAAATATTACTACGGGACCCATAAAACTAATGTGAGCATTAAGAATCCATAAAATTTAAAGCATTTTAACAACAATTTCCTTGTGTATATCGACAGTCCTTACGAAGACTAGCACATTTCAGCACTTACCACGAAGAGTGGCAGATTTGGAAATCCCCCACGAAGACTAGTACTTTTCACGAGTTTCCCACGAAGACTAACACTTTTCATAAATTTCTCACAAAGACTAGCACCTTTTGCATAGAATATAAATTAGTCCTGTATCGATAAACTCTCGAAGACTCGGATTGATTCTTTTTTTATCGGATTCGGGTCGGGTACTAGACTCTTTTGGTACTCAAAAAATTGTATGTTTACCCGAGAAAATCAGGCTACCCAATTGAATAAAAGTAGCCTGCAAAAGTCCAAATGTGCTAGTCTTCGTGGTGAAAATCGAAATGTGTATCTCTTCGTGGAAAACGCAACAGGGCCATTGACATAAAGTGAAAAAGAAAACAAGAACAAATTTTTTAAAATCTTACTGCTGAATGTCCGATGAAATCGTGATTTTTTCCCTTATTTTACGCGATATCTCCAGATCAGATTTATTTTCAATTTTCATATTCTGACAAGCTCTAACGTACGTTTCCCATCGTTCCCCTGCGTATTACACATCCATGGGTATCCTCCTCTAATTTTTCAATAGGCAACTTGCATGAAAAAATCCATTAGGTCCATCAGCTTAAACATCCAAAAAACAATCGACGCGTACTTTTTCCCTTTCTCAATTCAATGATTAAGCTTGAAATGCCGCGTGTCGTCCCAAACTTCCATTCTGGTATCTATATCTAGAAAATCGGATGGATTTTTTCCCGCAAGTTCCCCAACAACGATTCGCCCACTAATCGCAATCCAGCAATCACCAAAAAAATCATTCTTCCATCCCTCGCAGAGGCTCGATGTACAGCAAGGCCCATCAGGACATGGGCATCGACGAGAGCAACAAGGGCCACCAGCTCCTCCGGAAAATGGGCTGGAGCGGTGCCGGCCTCGGTGCCAACGAGCAGGGCATCGAGGCGCCGATCTCCGGTGGCGAGATACGCGACCGCACCGACCAGTACAAGGGCGTGGGCATCAATCTCAACGATCCCTACGAGAACTTCCGCAAGAGCAAGGGCCAGGCCTTCATCACGAGGATGAAGGCCAGGGCGGAGGAGCGAGCCGAGGACAGGGGCGATCGGGAATAAACATTGCCGATCGGGAGTCCGCGAGTCGGCCTACCAAGGGCGCTCTCTCTCTCTCTTATGTATAGACAATTTTTTCACGATTGCTGCCGGTGTGCATTTGAAACGCTGTGCGGCGAGGGACGCGCGCTAACGTGTCCGCGCGCGCGTTTACAATGATAACGCTTGCAGTGTAAGGGGGACGTTTCGATGCGTTGGAATGTCTCCGACGACGACGACGACGACGATGATGTGGCGAGAAATCTTGAAGGAACTTTTGTATCGCATGTAGGCATGCGGAGAAAAACACGACTTTTTTTAGATTCTAGGATAACTCTGTTCATTCTAATTAGTTTTACGTGAGAAAAAATGATCAAGCTTCGACGAGACAGAATGTACGATGGCAGTGGTAATTAAAGAGGAAAGTGATTTTTTGTTTGTTTTTTCGATCGTTTACAATGCTTTGCTCTTTCGATTTATAATGAAATTTCGGACGTGTAAGTTCGTCGATTTTTACTTGTAGCACATGGATGACTCGAAGCCAGGAAGAATTTTTTTGTTTTAAGCGTCTCGACGTCACGTGAACCTTCGCGGTAAATTGTACAAATTCGATAAGACCCCCCCCCGGCGCGACGCTTCGTATGTTCTTTAATATTAATATAAGTATGTTAATAATATTGTCCGAAAAAAGAAACCAAATTCTATCACACGAAACTTCCAAGATTCTTTCTGTATTATTTGTACCTCATTACCTCATGTTTCGTAAACGAATAAGTTGTTTTTAATGATTAATCGATTAATCATTGTTAAAGAAAAAAGTCGAGAACTATGGCTTGCGCGATGAAGCATCGACGCCGATGAAACGCGTGCAAGAGATCACATGAAACTTGTATTTATAGATTTAATAATAATTATATTGAATACAATGTAACTAGACTCAAAAATAAAAAAAATCTGTACATTTCGTATAAGAATAGAGTTTTCTTACCAAAGCAAAAGTTTATCCTTTTTTTATTAATCAGCCTTTTCAAACTTATTATTTCTTTACGTAGTTTAAGTTATTTATAACTAAAGTTTTGGGTGCTAAATTAGAAACGTAAAATAAATTTGAACACATGAATGTTAGTGGTGAAAGTGTTATAAATAAACAAGATTTGAATAATGATATGTTCTTTTACAAAAAAATAGCTATTCAAAAACCATTAAAAGCTAATTCTTCTTTTTGTTATCATTTCGTAGAATTTAATAATTACCGAAATTTTATCTCAATATACTCAGTCGTCTGCTGTGTGCAGTGTATATATATATGAAATGCTCAGCGCAGCATACACAGCACTTTGCAGAGCATTTCACATAATATATTTATGTACACTGCAGACAGCAGACGACTGAGTTAATGGAGATAAAATTTCATTATTAAATTTGGCGAAATGATAACACAAAAAAAGAATTTGCTTAGCCTTAAAAACGTTTTCGCTGCTTTGATGCGTACTTGCACACTGTACCAATGAGGCTTATAATATCGATAAAATAAATTATAAACGTGTGGCTTCATATGCTTTGCTGTGTATTTTTCAGTTGTCATCCATTAGGCGACTTGCAGATTCCACCACAAGTGGCGCTGTTGTTGGCCCTATCAAGGCGAATTAATGCTATGTATATTTAAAAGTGAAGAATTTCGAAAGCATACTTATAAAATGTTCGATATAAAAATTTTCAACATAATGAAGCTTTTTCTTTAAGAAGATAGAAATGAAAGGTGATAAGTCAATATGAATTCCGAAAAACACTCATTATAATCCGTCAATATGGAGCTTGCATGTGTTATCCTTTGAATTTTTAAATTAGGGTACGTGTACAACCATAAATACATTTTGTAGTTTCGCAAAAGTGTAATTTATATTAAAAACTATTATTTTATCTAGCTAAAAGATATTTCTGTAGCTGCTTAAAAAAATTCTTGGGAGCACAGAAAAAAGTACTCATATGTACACCAAACGGTAAAACCATGTTTCCGAGCCCTTAAATAGCAACTGTTTCGTAGGCGTAAAAATGTGCAGTCACCAAAAAGTCAATAAAAAGATGACTTCAGATGCGATTTTGTTTCTTACGCCTATGAAAAGTTGTCATTTTGGGGGCACGTTCGGAAAAATGGTTTTACCGCTTTGTGTACCCTAGTTAATGTTTAATTATGCAAAGATAATATTTATAAAAAAATTAAATTTTATTATGTAATACTTACGAAGCAAAATAGATAAAAGTATACATAAATGTTGATACTTAAAAAGCTGTAAGCAGATAGCTGCTGATTACAAATTTTATAAGCTATTATAAATAGTTATTTTCTTTACTCTTACCGAAAAGACTTGCATTAAAAGTTTATTTATAACTGTATGGGCACTAAATATACTTGACATGTCATTGCCGTAACATGTCGCCAATTCGGTTAGGGTAATGATCATTTCAGCTATAATTAGCACTCATATACTTGTAAATATTAATCTTCAATGCGCAAGTTTTATATGTAAAACAGAGAAAGAATTGTTAGTTTGATAAATGGTGTGGGTCATAAAAACTTTCTATTTTGAGCTAAATGACCTGTATACAAATTTCAGACGTCACAAAATCCTCTTCAGCCTAATATTTTTCATTCTTTACAACCATAAACTTTGTGCAGCCTTATATAAAAAGATATCATGTCGTCACATTCTTTGAAACTAATAAATGAACAAAAACAAAAATAAACTGCCAAATAAACACTATATCTATCGATTAAAATTGAAATAGTAAAAAAAAATACGCAAGTTTCCCAATCCCCAACACACTAGGGTATTAGTATACCATCCCAATTCAAACTCATTCCACAGCTCTCATCAGCCGTCTATCCTCGCATCTAGGCCAAATGGCGCCTTCGCTGTGCGATTAAAAATCCCCGATGCACGCTCTGCGCTCGCTTCACTCGCTTCACTCGCGTTTCCGCGATAAGGCGACGGCAGAAATGCGATTCGCCCTTATCGCTTGTATATATATTCTCGTCACGTGCCGGGGAAGAACTCGAGCTCGCTCGAGAACTGCGGCTGCATGGCTCTCTCTCTCTCTCCCACCCCGCGGAGATAATCGAACCGACTGAAACCGACTTCGACTGAACCGGTTTCACGACGATGGCGGGGGATTTGTCGCGCAGCGGCGTCTTTGTTTTTCTGTTTTTGATTGTAGCGTTGTGGGTACTTATATCTAGAGTGTTGGAGAGTAATCTTTGTAGTTTGCGTGTACAATATGCAGAAGAGGATGATGGTTTCGAGTGTTCGATTATCGGTGTTTTGCGCGAATGATTTTATGCGGCAATATGCCAATTTAGTCGTGAGCTTCAGATGGAGATTAGAGTAAACTTGTGACGCGGGTCTTGTAATCGACAACAATGTCGAGCTTATGTTTTATGCGTGTTTATAAACTTGCGATGATTCGAATGAGTTTCTTTTCGAAATATGTATTTTGTGCAGCATAATATTGTATAGATTTTATTTATGTTTTAAGAGTTACAATCTATCAAGAGACATTTTATATTCTTAAATATAAATTACGTCATTATGCATCTCTCTTAAATTACGTAATTCGTAAAATGAATCATTTTGAACGTTAAAGAAATATACTATGTAAGCCTCGCCAATCTCGTTTTCATCTACTTAACCAATTAATAAGTTCGTATAATCAGGAAGCTTTATATAGTATACATGCTTTCACTCCTTATAAGAAGTATAAATCATAAAAAATTGATTTTTCAACATTTATTTCATGTTGTTTCGCTACTGATTGTTTCTAAACAGATAATCTGAGAAACATGCATATCTGTTTCAACACTTTCAGTCATAGAGAGAAAGGGTTAAATTAATTACGGAAAAGAAAAAAAATATTCATTGTAGAAATCTTCCTTCGGAAGATCATTCGGAAGTCATTCGAAAGGTAAATCCATAAAAATGTGTTTTTGCAGCAGGAAGAAGGTCGCAACACCTCAATAATGTCATTCGCATTTATTTTCTTGAAACGTATTCAGCTTTTATCGCCAAAGGAATCTGCTTTCGCACAATAATTGTACAACACAACGTCATACTCATTATCTTGCAATGAATCCCATGCAACAGCTACTTCTTCAAAAGAGTTCGCGAGACTCGTGGAATTCAGGAATCTCAAGGATCCCTATACTGCACAAAACGAATCCGACACGTGTCCCCGGAAGCCGATTGCGTCAACCGTCTCACATGTACACACCTCCTCACCTTTTCTCGGCAAGCACGTTACATCTCTCGCGTGTGTCACCCGCGACGGGAATCGTGCATTATTCGCGGGTGGCAGGTGGCGCTCCGCGCGATGCCTGTGCACGGAGAAAATATTTGCGCTCTGTCCCCCGGCACGTTTCCGACAAACGTGACCCGTCCGCGCGGCTATTTTTAACGTCACGTTGGGGAATATATAACGCGGACAAACAAAACAACTGTGCTTATAGCTGCGCACCTGTTATACGACGCGACGCGCGGTTCGAGATGACTGGAATAGTATCGAGTGGTATTTTGGCACATCGCATTTTTGCGATGAATTGTTTTTGCGGGATTACGGAGGGATTGATTGGTGGAATGAGTACTGGTATCGGTGAATATTTTTTTAAGAAGCTTTGTGGCTTATGATTATATTTGTGTTACGATTGATGAGTGGTTGGGGCTTACATAATTAGGTAATGAACGTATGATTTTAGCTTGATCAGCGTAATTATTTATATAAGTAGATGTTTTCGAGATTGGTCGGACACAAACTTAATGAATGATATACTTGGTACGTATTTTTTGCACAGTACAATTATACTTACATTTAGATCGTTCAAGCTGTTTATTTTTGAGCATTTTCTACTTTCTCGCTGATTTTATTGGATGTGGGGTAAAAGAAAGAAATAAACTCAGAATTTTTCAATTTACTTTAGACTTTATTCTGAGTAGCACAAGCAAAGATGCACGTCTGATCTCTAGCAAATACGGTCACAGTGCACAACCCGATACAGCCATAATAGAGTTTATTTATCTTACGCGGAATGCTTAATTCCGCGTATATTAGATTTGGTTTTGTTGCATAGGAAATATATTGAATTTCAACATTACTGTATTATAATATTATATAGGTATAGGTATATGAATCTTTCTAAAATTTCAAGTGTATAGACGATTCTAGGGTCGCTGATTACGAACATAAAGTCAGATTTATAATAATCAGCAATCTCAAAAACTCCGTCTACGTTTTCATTTTTTCATATTTTGAATATAATTAATGGGTTTCGAGTAATTACGATTTTTGTAAAAGAAGTCCTATTTTTTCATTTTTTGTTTATATATAGCGCCTTTACAATCGGTCAAATTTAATTTGACGATTTTTTCTTATAGGTATCTTCATATTCTATTGCTAGTACAACTAAGGACATACAAAATTCCGAGTATACGTACAACTGATCATTATTTGTGGCGGCAAATGTATAACATGTTTTTAAGAATTTAAGAAAAAAGAAAAATACATCAAAATTCAGGAAATTTTTGACATGTCTACTCTTTCAATAAGATCGTATAAATGATGTTAAAATTACCTGAGAAAATTATTTTGATACATTTTGACACGTCGCAAAAGTATTAAAATATCGATATAAATGGTTAAAAATTTCTCTTTAAATTGCTGTCCAATACATAAGACACTATACGGCTATGAGGCAAACGCAGAAGATGGCATAAATTTGATTATTATTATTTATTTTTTTTATTTTTAATGTCCAATTTTTGTTTCATTATTGTTTTTCAGATATTTTTTCAAATATCCAATAAATATTTAAAAATAAAAAAGTGATCTTATACATTTCAGCACAAATATCAAAATATCGCTACAATTCCTACGCACATATATACATCTGCGCATTTATTTCTACGCCTATACTGTTATACGAATTCAATCTTCCGTTACTACTGCACAAACGACCAATCTACAATCGCTCTCCCAAAATTCGTCTACTACTAATGGCCGGCCACGTGAATTACGACCATTCACCTACCCACGTACATCTTTTACACGAAATTACTTTGCTTGCAATACGTGTGCGCTCGTTACGACATTCCCAACGTTCGAAACTGCAGCGAACGCACGAAACCCGTAATTTCTCTCGACGCGAAAACGACGAGTCGGTGCTTTTTTTTCAGTCTGTCCAACTTCGCACTTGTTTTTTTCAGGACAAGAAAATGTGCATTTACTTCGACGTGCGTTTCTTTATTACTCACAATATCAGCAGATATCGAATTTATTATTAGGATTAGTGCAATGTGCGAATACAGCGTTCACATGCTCGAGGTTGGATCGAAACGCGTGCTTTATGTTAATTATGTAAGCGTGATATGTGCATTGTTTTAGGCTGGATATATTATTACAATGACTGTGCTGACAGCTTTGACGTTTGGTTGGTTTGAAGGCGGGTATTGAATAACAGTTTTCCGGGAATATATTTTTCTCTCTTGAGTGATAATGTATTATGCGAAGCTTGTGCGATTTTTTTGAGATTTTTGTGTCGGCGCCTCGTCGAAGTTATACAGCTTTTTTATATACCTGTATTTAATCACCACTACACATACTCATAATAATTAATTTACTTGTTTCGCCTTACAAGCTGCTTTGATAAACTTCACCCAAACGATAGTTTAATTTGTTACAAGATATTCACAATTTTTAAAAACAATAATTTTTTAAAGGCATTTTAATCAAATTAATGATAAAAGCAAAAATTAGTTTAATATTACGAATTACGCATAATTTCCATTTCATTAATACTTTGTATTAAATTCTTGATATGATTCAAATAACCGCCTTTGTATCTTCATATACATTTCACGATAACAAAGCGTACGTTTATGAATACAGATTATGCGTCCAAAATTGGATTGCTGTAACAAATTGTAAGAGACTCTAATATATATTGCGCAATAATATGTAACTTTAAATAAAGAACAATATATAGTAGGTCTACATAAATTATAAAAACGGTATAATATAACTATTCACACAAAAGCAACAATCATGAATATTTTCCAAAGTATATAACTACATCGTACAATCGCGTGCGTCATTTCTTCAAAGCTCTTCTCTACCCTCTTCAAAAGTATCTCTAAAAACAAGGCTTCAATGTAAAACTTTTCCAGCTAATAAACCAATCTTCAAACTCGCGCATTATCCAATACCTTGGCTCATTAAACACATATACCATCACTATTAAACTACGACCGTCAGGATTTTCTCGAAGTCCAATTGACGCGGTGCGCGGAAAAAATGTGCACGCGTGCTTACAAGAATCGCGACTCTCGGTCTCGTGATAATTCTCGCGATACACGCGCGCGCGCCTGCCGAGATAAGTGCACCGGCCGTATAATAACGGGTAAACGGCGCAAGCTGAAAGAAGGAAAGCGCGTGGAAGCAAATGAGATTCAAATTCAGAATAGCGTGGTTATAGTGGTGAGATTATGCAATTTCGTCGCGTTTTGTAGACTGCGTGATTGTAGGCGCGCGCGCAGACATCTGCATAAGGGATGTAGATTGTAGTCGAACGTGTGGGATTTAGATCAGAGTGGATACAAATGTACGTATACAGGTTGAAGAAAAATAAATCTTTGGGTTTTCGAGAAAATTACTTATTTCCACTTTTTATGTTTTTGAGTTATTAACGTTTAAAGTTTTTGTTTTATTTAAACCAATGTTCAAAAAAATCATATATAGTAGATAAGGTCACTTATTTTTACACTTTCTTGATTTTTTGCACTTTTATCTGGAAAAGTATACTTAAATCGTTTTTCCGAGAATCCACAGACATAAGCATAGTATTGTTATTGAAAGAGTTCAATTCAATTTAGATCCAATTTGATTAAATCCGTTGTGAGAGTCACCAATACAGTCAAATATTGTATTATATATGCTCATATATATTCCTGGATTGTTCTAACACTAAATTATTATTTGAATCATCCATAGTTTTACGTAATGCATCATAGTAGGGAGAACAAGCTAAATTACTGGTGAAAATTTGATTTCGATCCAGATGGAAGGTGTAACTATAATAAGTACTTTTTTCAACTACAATCTTTTATAATGCTTTGTTTAATGAATTAGTAAAATAATAAATCAATGATCCATGTGAAGTTAAATTAAATTTTGATATGATACTCTTGACTTTAAAATCATATTGGATTGCAATATGGATTCAAATCGGATCGAAATAATTGTTCTCACATTCGTGTTCAGAAAGCTCGCAGCTTACACAATCACATTGAATTTTATGGCATTATATATTTTTAGGCCGCTGATCTCGAATCTAAGGGTTAATTTAAGCCTGAGTTGTCACCACACGATTGGATTTCGATTTTGCGACAACTGAAAGTTAATATATTTTTTCACGATACTCATAATAAATTATAAGTCAATTCCCCCCTTTTTGTTATCCTATATAAAGTAGAGCATTATTCTATAGTAATTGATTATATATGTTACTTGCTCTACTTAATTTACGTTGTTGTCAATTCTTCGGTAGTTTCTAATTATATTTGTATACCAATCTCTGTATACCTAGCAAAGGATAAAAATACTAAAACTTTAAGGTAAAAGTACCAGTAGCTGGACGCTTAGTAGCGTGAAGTAAAGTAATCGATTATTTAAAGCGTGACAATCATATTTTAATGATTATTTTTGGATTCTATTGAATGATTAGACTTCACTTAACAAATATATAGTAAAATAAATATTTTTAATATTGATTTATTAAAGAAATAACTGAATCTTTGAAAAGTTGCTATGTACCAGTACCTGGACACGGAAAACAGGACTGTCCTAGTGTCCCAATTTGCATGTCCTAGTACCTGGCCATCAAATTCCAACTGAATAAAAAATGATTTTAACTCGCTTAAACATTAAAATATAAGATTTTAAATAAATGATTGTCAAGACAGTTAATTTTATAAATTTTTAAAGTAAAAATAATAGAATTATAATTAAGTAGGGAATAAGGTTATAGATACATTCAAAAGACCTCTGATTTAAGATTTTTCTTGTTTTATTTTTTTCTTTTGTAACATTAATTTTTTAATCTCAACATTAATTTTTTTCGCTTCTTCGGCTGCACCTTTCTTTACTTTCTTTTCGTTTTCTTTTTGAATTTTAGCATTTTCTCTCTGTCTTTTTCTTTCTTCTTTTTCCATCAGCTTTTCTTCTTTCTCTTTTTGAATTTTCAGGTGATGAGCTTGCCAATCTTTTGAGGTAAGTACAGTAGTGATTTTTATAGCATTTTATTTCTTCTTAATAGGGATTTCTTGAGGCCAAGCTAATGCTTTTTTGAAAGGAACTGGAACATTTAATAGCTTACGGCCATCCCTCCTTTAATTGCAGCCAATGACTTCCCACAGATTCTTGCGTGTACTCCTTCTTGTACACAGCTTTAGCCTTATCCTTCCGCTTACTTTTATCCATTGTAGCATTTCTGAAAAAAGAAAAAGAAACTAAACATGTAGATTTTAATTTCATGAACATACATTTTTAGGTTAAGAGGTTAGGATTTGAAAAAAATTACTTTTTTCGCTATTGATTTACATAACAATATCATAGAAATGTATATTAAATATATTTAATTAAAATACTTACGAGTTTTGGTTCAAAAAGCTCCAAAAAATCAAGAAAGTCGTTAAACAAAAAATGTCCAGCTACACGTACAACTTTTCGGAGCAGAGAAAATCACTTTTGTCCCAGTACCTGGACGGTCGGTTAGGTACTGGTCACACAGTCATATCGTGTACCAGTAGCTAGACACATTAATTTAAACGTATAAATATTTATTTTGCAATATATTTGCAATTCAGACGTATTTTTAATGTACCTATAAACATAAAAAAATTTTGTTCGGGTCACGAAACATTAAATAACGCCAGTTATAATCTTAACAATTGTGTCGTGTCTCTTAACCCTATTTTAAGAAAATGGACGACATCGATCAACGAGATTAAACGCGGCAATTATAATAGTTTTTAAAATTTCAATTACAGAGATAAATGCAAACAAAAAATTGTATAAGATGTATCTATAATTGAAATATTTTAATAAATTTTAATTATATACAAACTTTATTTTTAGAGCTTAATAATAATGAAAACGTATATGAATGGCCAGGTACTCGTACATGTCCAGTTACTGGTACTTTTACCTTAATTTAATATACTTATTTAAAATGAAAACATAGATAATAGTTAATTTGCATAAGCTATGCTTCTATGAAAATGAAACAAAACATGAATACCTTCAGTACATGAACTTTACAAGAAAACAAAATCACTACCTATGCAACCTATCTCCCTCGCGTCTGTAACTTCACTCACCACGCAAACGTCGCCCATACATCCATATCCTCCAACAACTTGCCACTGATCGCCACCTACGAGTATCATACGCGCGCTCGCGTTCGCGCAAAAAAAGCGCGATGTGCAACGCGCGTGCGGTCGCAAGAGAGAAAGAGAAACGGAAAGAGCGAACCGCCGCGCGACCGCGTTACCATACACGTGACTCGCGAGAGAAGCGTGTGCGCGCGCTTTCGTAATGAGGCGGCGTTAGGTGCATAGGTACAGGCAGTGAAGGTGCCGCAGTGCGCTTATCGAGTCGCGTTAGTTTATTGGTTTCGATTGTTTTACCCGCTAGCCGGGGGGCTTTTTGCCTCTGCCTCGATTGCGGAATTAGATCGAGGATTGGCGTGCTGCTAGGTGAGGTATACGTCAAACTAACGACACTGATGTAGAGAGTTTCGATATCGTTTGTATAATCGGAGTGTACGAGGAAAAAAAAGGAGGAAAATTGAATGAAGGCTTTTCTTTTTCGTAATTGTTGAGGAAACATTTGTTTTATTTTATTTTTATTTTAATTGCGTATACGGGTATTACTGCCCTTAACGAGGTAACGAGTTCCAATTATTTAAAACAAAAATTCTTATGATATTTTAGTCAACATTTGCGTACTTGAAAAATTTACTTAAAAAATCAACTTTGAAACAACTTTAGCATTGGGAAAAGTCGAAAAAGGTTTGGTATGAGTTTTCACCATGGACAAAAGATACTTATGATGAGATTATTTTAATTTAGTTTTTTCAAATTTCTACAAAACTAAGAGTGATGGTTATTTGAAATTCAAAGATTTTCTGCGCATTTTTTTAACAACATAAGTTACATAGATTTATCTCAAGCATAGAAGAAACTGCCAAACTGCCGTGATGAGCATCCTCCAATTATTTCATATTATGTTTTAATTCATGCAATTATGACATGATCACGAGTAAAATACAATTATTTGGAAATTCAAAGTGTAGAAGTATAGAGTTGTTTATTAGTTGGAAATGTTTCTTTTTAATGTTTGTTATGTTTATTATGAGCAGAGATAGTCGAACAAAACACATGACTTTCATGGAGTCAGTAGTAACTGATCGTCTGATATGGCGGCTGTTTACTACTGATTAATATTTGCCGAATATTGCGTAGTAACGTTTTTCTTGACCATGAATGTTAATTAAAAAAAAAGCTTTTCTTAATAAAGACTTTCATCAAAAACTTCCATTTACATATTTAAATTTTCCGCTGTATTTTACATAATTGATGATGTGTGAAAATCAAATCTTCAATATACAGCAAACTGTTGTTTTATATAATCAGTATATAATTTCTAGCAATTCTTCGCAAATTAATGAAGACATAAAAATAAGGTATATTAATAACTAACCCAATTGCACAAAGCACGACATTACACACCTTATCAGGGCCTTGCAAGGACCAATTTATTAGTAAGGCGCTAGCGTCACCAGGACACGGCGCGTAACGTGATAAAATAAAATAAATAAGTGCGCTAAATTCAATGTCCGTGTAAAATAAAATAGCAGTGTTATATATCGAAGCACGAATGAACACGTGCATTGCGTATACAAATATTAAATTTAAGTTACTTTAAGGAACTATACTATCTATCCTAATTCACTATAAATTCTTATTTTCTAATTTTATCTAAAATCTCATTCGTCCAACAGCTCCAAAAATCCCGTTCCCGCTCACCAACCAAATTCCATCCACAAAAGTCCCCCAACTCACACCGCCAAGCACTCCAAACCACCTCTGCACCGCTGACCTCAGCTGCACTCACCGCTCGCTTATACAAAACAACAACCTCCTCTCGCATGCCCGGTGCGCCGTACCAAAAAACTCGCAATCCTCAGCAGGCTGTATACACATATTATACTCTCGCTCGAGCGCGTTGTACGATCCACGTGAGCCGCGGGCCGCCGGGTCACGCGGCCGCGCACGCTCCGCGAGCCCGGCCCGCACGTGCGCGCAATGTGCTCTCGCGTGCGGCAAGCAATGTGCAGCGAAAAAACAGCGGGGATAGAGAGAGAGAGAGAGAGAGAGAGAGAGACATGGAGAGAGAAAGAAAGACGTGAGAGAGGAACGCGCGCGCAGAAGAAAATGCGGGTGTTAAATGGGTATATACGATAATTTAGGGTTCATTTATAGTGGGGATGAATAGTTAGTTACGACTAGTTGCAACTCGGTATTATGTATTTTTACAATTTAGTGAAATAATGTCATGTTCTGCATATAAACATACAGAATATTTATATTTAGAGCGACTATTATCAAATTAACTAGTAACATATGTCATTTTCAACTGTAAAAGCTTAGTAAAGTAACAATGAGTTGTAACTCTACAAATGGACCTTTAGCCTACTCGACATTTTGCCTACTATCCTTAAGCCGTGTATTACAACAGTAAATTCTATATACAACATATATTTACTATATAAATGAAATATATATATAATACTTAGAATATGTAGAACATATATTTACATATATTTACTATATAAATATATATATGCTCCTGTATTTTAAATGCAGTAGGCAAAATTTCGAGTATGAGAAATTACATCTACTTGTTGAGTGAGGTGAAGGGTTTCGAGTGTGGTTATAGGTAGTAGGTTTTTCTTAATGGGAATGGAGGAAGGTAGGATTAGAGGTGCATATTTACATGTAGAACAGAAATTCGTCGACTGAGATTATATTTTTACAAGGATATAAGTAAGGAATGTGTGGTAAATATTGAAAGGCTTGATGATAGTTGAACTATTGTTGATTCTTTTATATGCTTTTCATAAATTTTTACCGTCTTATATAAATAATTATTATTTATAATAAAGCGGAAGGCTAATAGGTCAAGGGCGAAACGAATCTGCTATTTAAAGAAATTTGGAACTAGTATTCTAAAAAAGAAGTCTATTGTAATTACTAAATATAATATACTGCACTGTGTAAAAATTATAAAAATACTTTTGCAACTATGTGAAGAATCGACTTAAAAAAACCGTACTTAAACTGTATACGACACCTACTTCCTTCCGGTCTGGGAATTATCGTAAAATCTTCAGGTTAAGATGTTTAACAGTTTTCTGCTTGTATGTCTGTATGTATGTATGTATGCATGTATGTACCATGTATGTGTGTGCTTGTGTGTGTGTGTGTGTGTGTGTGTGTGTGTGTGTCTGTGTCTGTGCGTTTGTGTGTGTGTGTGCGCGCGTGCGTGTACTATGCATGTATTTGTATATATCATTGAACTCCAGGAATATAATTACATTCATGATTGCAAACTATACAATATGCTTTAAAAATACATTTCTATGCGTAATTCATTCTGAATATATTTCCGAATGATTAGGTCATAAAGGATTCAAATGTATATTAGCATTGATGATTGTCTTCCAGACAGCAACACTTCTAAAGAAAATCGAAGTCAAGGTTTTCAAAAATTTGGAGCAGCATAGCTTTAAATAGATAAGACGTCTTGTATATGTTTGTTCTAAAAATTACCAAATAGTTATTAGAAAAAAAGAGATACTATCTGGGAATGGCAAACCTGCTAACTGCCAACTTGTGTTGAACGCTATCGGATGACTCTTATATTGCTTATCGCAACATGCATATTTTAACAGTTTTTTAATATGTGTATTGTCGTACGTTGGCAAAGTTATTTTGATGTGTTTCTAATTATGTCATTATAATCAACAAAGTAAGGTACGCAGAAACTTCTTTTGTAACTTCAAAATTATTCTGCATTGTAAAGATTATCTCAATTATTCCCCCTTAAAAGTAACCATTTCTCTGAGTGTTACAGTACACGCACACTTAAAATACCAAAAATACCACCAGTAACGGACACGCAAGCAGCGATGAAACGCCGCAGCAACAAGTATCTTTTACTTACAGTTGAACACCCTCTCGCGTACTGAGTGTATAGCATTAACAGCCTTTCGCACAGGTACACCAGTGCCTATAGCCGTCGTAGCGCAAATTAAAAATAGGCATCCTCAAAGCTTAACAGACGCACTACTGCCTATATGCCAACCAGCTTCCGCACGTGTATAGCTATAGCTACGCAGCACGGCGAATTATATACGACTTTATCGCAATCGTGTACACGTGTGCAGCGTGCGCCGCAAAAATAGATGACCCCCCCTCGCGCGCAAGGGGAAAGGGCGAAAATAAACGAGCGTGCACAATAATGTGGGTATGCACGAGTATGTCTGACCCGAGGTATACGCGTCGCCGTCCAGCCTCGATTTTCAGTGCGTGCCGCGAAGAGTCATGCTCTAGTTCTCGCGGTGGGTATATAGGTATATGTGGAGACGGAGATGGAGACGGAGATGTTTGCTGATTTTTATTATAGAGGGAAAGTGGGTTAAGTGGGGGTGACGATTTGGTTTTGATGTAAATTTATTAATAAAATAACTACAAGATCGAAATAATTAAGTCTTAAACAGAATTAAAGAGGAATGCCCACCGCTTATGGCAAATTTCCCTGAGACAATTGAATGCAATATATATAGATATACACTTAATGTTATTCATGAAATTTCAAAGTCTTATATTTCCTTTCCCCCATTTTTTCCCAGGTCAATTCTTTTTTCTAAATGAATATCTTAAGGCGGTTTAAATGATAAAATTGGTTTCATATATTTGCCGACATTTTCTACAGTTTAAACGTCCAGAGGATTTTCTTATGGTCCGTGGGCATCCCTTTTTGACTAAACATATCCATAGATAAGCTGTACTTGACATAGATTTGGATTACTTGACGTAGATTTGAATTTTTTTACACACGCACATACACATATTCATACGGACACTTTCTAAAAATAGTGTATTTTGATTCCTAACGTCTCAAATCATGATACTAAAACAATATTATGTAGAGACTTAATTATAGCTGTGGATACGATGTTTAAACAAGTAATAGACTTTATTGATCGTTTAAAGCTCGTTTAGATATTAATGTACAAAAATATTGAACCCATTGAACCCTATAAGTGCGGGGAAAGCTATAAAAAATAATATGTATGGATTAATGTTATTTAAAGCAATTTATAATGTCTAACCATACTCGGGAATTTCTACTTAAAGTTCCGACTTTTTATAACGTTTTATTTAACTTTCCCACACTTTAGGAGGTAAATTTTTTTTTCAAAATTCATGTGTTTATGAGCTCTGAACAATGGTATTGATTTTATACGTTCTTCTGTGACAGATCAGATATTATAAGTCTGTGACGTTTCGGATGTCTTATTATATTCCTTTTCACGGACCTAAAAACAAATATAAAAATATAAAATTATACAATTGAATTGTAAAAAGTTTGTCTAAGCACTATTTTTTTAACAACATGAACAAATATTATTCCAAAATATTTTTAGCAAAACTTTGTTTTTTTACTGTGTCAATTTTCCTCTGTGAGGATCAATTTTCTTTTATTTTTATATTTTTTCAATATGTTCTATTAATTATTTCTCTGTAATAACGTTTAACATTTATAAAAATGCTCTTATTCTGGTACCAATTTCAGTACTGATAAAAAATTGTTTTCCACTCTTAAATATTTCGACAATAAAGACTTGCACACAGATTTTCTAAAAAGATATTCATTTAAGACAGAAAAAAAAGAAATAACTGAATAATCCATATCAGTTTTGTTTGTCCAAGTTGGTGTCTCCACTTATTTATAAAATAAAATCGACTAAATTTCTATTAGGCACTATAAATATTGTGTGAATATTAGTTGATACACAATCAAAAGATTATATTGCAATTATATTTTAGTAACTTCCATTCCTGAAACAGAATAGAACCTAATAAAATGATATCGCTAAAGTCAACGACAACATCAGTACCCAGAAAACCAATTCTAATTCACCTCGCACCAGTGCACATTCATCAATAATCTCCTTCATCGCCTCACTACAGTCACTCCACAGTCCCAACCAACGGCTCGCCATCACCGTCATGCAAACTCACAGACGCACGCACTACGACACGCGCCTCGCACGACCGGAAGCGGAATTGGGTTAGCGACGATTTGCCGCGCCAGCTTTCGAAAGAGCCCCCCCGCTCTTGCGCAATTCTCTCGCTCCGCGTCAAAGACGCCTCGAGCGCGCCGTCGTTGTCCGGCCGGTGCGCGATCGACTCCTTTTCACTCTCGTCTTCCGCCGCCACGAGTTATATATCGTTTGTTCCGATTTTATAATTATAAATGTCGCGCTGTATAGGTCCGGGCTTGCGTAAATACGTGGATGCGGCGATTATGTTACGGTGTGTATTATACTCACGAGGTGTGTTATTTTGGTATATTGTGGAGGGGGAGAGAGAGATGGATAATGAGATTTGCTGCACGTTTATTTTGCGTTTGTGGGATGGGGGATGATTGGGTTACGTGTGGTGCGTGTGACAGTGTATAATGCGTAATTCAGGGTTGAAGGTTGAAGGTCGTTGAATGTGAATGTGAAAATGGAGCAGAGGTTTCATTTGGAGAATTATTTTTGGATCTAGGCGAGAATGGGGTTGAAGGTTGTAAGTTTTCTTCTGAACTTAGGGGGATTTAGTTATTATAGAATTATTTATGGAATTATGTAAATATTATACAATTATTATACTCTTCTGGCTTATAGTAGTGCGTGATGTAGATGTTTTCGATTTCTCACATTTCTCGTTCAATTTTTAATTTTTATTAATTACCTCTAATTAACATTTCTAATTAATATACTTATTACATACAAAATATATTGCATTCAGAACTTTAGGATATAGTTGCATTTTAGTACGTTCAGAATATACTTCATTTAGTAGAGAGTGTCTTTTCAATACATTTTTTTATAATAGATTTTTCATAGCAAAAATACGATTTTTAGAAAGAATTTGGGGATTAAAGGGTTAAACTACGAGTATTACAAACACCGGACCATGGAAATAATAAATAGAAAAAAAAGCGAAGTTAGAAGAATGAAAAATATGATGTAAGAATTCGTAATTGAATCCGACATCCCGTTACATACTTTTGGACTATTTGGTTATTATATACGTGACGTAAACAACAATACAATTCCAAAATCAGTTGTAGAAAGAATATCTCCTATCCATTTCTTTTATTTTTTTTAGCGGTGAAAGTTGTTTAGAATTAAAGATAATTTTATTAACGTTTTAATGCTTACAAGAGGAGACCGTCGGATCTTAGATTTGGATGAAACTTTGCGGATCGACTTTTGGAACCTAAAAATTAAGCAGAATACTCATTGCTTTATTCAATAGGTCCTAGAATTTGAGATAGAGTAATACACAATTAGTATTGCTCATATGGATAATGTTAAAAATCAAATATATCAAAGAATTTTTCTAATTGTAATTGGGGTCATAAATAAACGCCCGTGACTGGAAGGGTTAAATTGATAATTTACGAATCCCAATTTAATGAGATATAAATCATTATAATTTGCCTATAATCAAGTAAAAGTTTTACTTCCTTTAGTATAGACTATAAACTATCTAAATTTTCCTGTTGTCCTATTCATTATAAAACAAAAGAATTATAAATACAAAACTTTATACTGCATAACAATTTAGGTGTTAATTTCGAGCAATGCAATTCTAGTGAACGAATGAAAAGCCGCGATTTGCATAAACCACGATAATGTTGCCGTGAAACGAAACAAGGTCGTCACGTGTCGAAGTCAAGAAAAATCGTGCTAATGTCCAGCAGCAGGACCGGATTCTAGCGCAACTGTGTCCTGTAACATACAACATTACACAGTGAGAGAAATGTATTGGAATATTGATTATTTCGGATTTTTCCGTTTATGTAAGATAGTTTAAAATTTACTATTTTACCGAATTCAAAATTAACATATTCAAAGTTAACATTTTCAAAAGAATATAAATTTTCTATGAATATGGCAATTTTTACTGTACAGGAATATTTTTATCTGTATAGAAATTCCAGTATGTTCTTAATAGACAAACAGTAATAATTTTATTATAACATAATTTGAAACTTTTGTAATATAATTTTTTCACATTGATGGGTGAAAGTTCATTATAAATAATTACAAGATGGATTCTAGTCGTCTCATCATGTGACTGATATAATTCCACTTCAAGAAGAAATTAAGCGTATAAGATCAAGTGATTTATAAGCGTGCATTTCATTTTATTCCAATTTTCACGTAACAAAAGGTCGCCTCTGTATCTCGTTTGCTCATTTCTCGACTCGCACTGTAAATACACATATTGGCTGATAATGAAAATTAATGAGCAATAATAATTTGTGCGTCGTTAAAAAACATCAAGATTTAGTCGGAGCGATAAACTCGCCGCGGATTGAAAGTCATGGCAATTGTGTATTTGTATAATCTGTTTCGCAAGCGGCGTACCCGTAAATAGAAGGAAAACGCGTGCTTTTGTGTACACAATTCGCGAACTCGTGATACGCACACTTACGCGTGTTCAAACACGATGAATTATTTGGCAATTCTTTTAGATCGTTTCCAAAATGTGTGTATATTTCCACGAAAATAAAAGAAAACGCACCTTTGTCAATAAATTATGTAGATACTGAATCTTTTGACTATCTAAATTGTGAGATAAGAGCGACTCACGAGAATACTGAATGGTTATTTGTCTTTTAAAAATTCTAGTTCTCGATGTATTTTTATATTATATCTATGTCCAATTTGCTTCTTAATGTTCACTGATTACGACAAAGAAGTGTACAGCAAACAAAGTAAGTCACAAAAAATTATTAACTTGATTGACTTTTTATACTGATAATTCGAAAATATCATCTGCGTGACATCATCCAGCACGTGACACGTGACTCAAACTTTATTTCTTATCGAAAAAGGTTTCAAAGCTCTATACTTGATATGATTCTAGATACACGAATAGAAGGATCCAAGTATAAGAGTAATAATGAATTTGAGGCTTGAAGAAATCAGGGAATTCCATATGTAATGATTTATCGTGACGTAAAAAATAAGGAAACTCGTGTGCGCCTAACATCAGTAGATACAGTCCGAGAATACCAGACAACTCGACCGTGAATTAATTGTCGTACTGTCTGCGAAGACAAGCGTACTATTAAAAGAATAACATTGTTTTTCAATAAATACTTACACAAACGTTGTGCAATTTTAGTTTGATAGAGTGGATTGATCAGAATTTAGTTTAAGGTGCATTTTATGAATAAAGTAGTTAATATGTATATTAGCATATTTTGCGTATAACAATTATAAGAACTTTTGTGTTGCTAACTTTCAAAATATATTATCAACAAATAATTTAGGATGAAAGAAAATAATTTTCTATAACTTCTCATATGATTATATCAAAAGCTTTATGGATATTTTTCTAATTAAGAGACTGATGCACCCGACGGCAAGTAAGGGTTATTTATTCAAATGTACTGCGCAGTACTTATCGAAAAATTAGACTATTGTGAAAATTTGACTATTGAAATAGTTGTTAGAAGTTATGAGGAAACTAAATATATTGTAATATAAATACAAATAATATATTCTATTTTGTATACTATGCTTGGAAATAAATGGCATACATATGTATATTAAAAGTGTACATTTGCAAACAAAAGAGTTCGAACTATATTGCATTTGATATTTATAGCTTTCATTGTTTGCACAAGTAAGGTAATTAATAGTTTTTGTCGAAGAATTGCAACTTTAGTTGACGTTTATCGGTTGGTAAAGTGGCCATACGAATGCACTACAAGGCAACGCACTACGGCAATTGCTTCTTCAAAATTCCTAGGCCTACTAATCCCAAAATATCGACTCCAAGGCGTATGCTACGGCACTGTATAGTTAAATAACACATAAATGAAGTATCTGCCAGGCTAGTTTTGACTTTTGAAGCACTTGCTATACGACTTTACCATAAGAACTGATAAATGGCCACTTTACTATCGCTGTTGGTAAAGTGTCCAATTTTTAACTACTTTGAACTTCTTTAGGTAGTTCTCCGGCTGCCGTGGTGCTCAACTCGGGGTTAAATTAGGAAATTTATTTTCTACGATATTATACGGCGTTATCTAACGTGAAAACCTTTCAATTAATAATTTAAAACATTAGAATTTCGATAGACAGTGTCTAAAGTATCAAATATTCCCAAAAGTAGAAAGAGAGTGAAACACTTAGCACATATATAGATATACTGTAGCATGGGATTAAAACTTTGAACCGTTGTGTCTTCAGAAAAAGCATCGCTTGCTCTATCAAACTTATTTCTCCATGACTCGTATTGTTATTTTACATTATATGCTAATTTTTCAAAAAAATTTAAAGAAAACTTTTTTTACAATTAAATGAAACCTCTCTCGATGTGGGACTGGGTATAGGTTTCCTATGTTAAAATATTAAATTTCAAGGCGCAATATCTCTAAATTTCATATGGCTTGGGGGTTCAAGATTTTAACCACATATAAAGGATACCTTATTAAACATATATACCAATTTTCAAGGATTTTGAAGAAATTGAAAAATCCGGAGAACTACCTGAATTCAAATTCAGAGAGTACATTTTTTACAAAGAAACTCGTGAGGATTAAAGTTGGTTCAAATACCATGTCTCGATAGTTCCCGAAGCCTTAAAGCCCAATATATATCTACTGGGATTCGAAAGTTCTTACGGTAGCCACATTACTTGCACCCCCCTTATTATAATTATCATTTGCATTACATCAATGATCAAATATACGAGAAATGAATTCAGTTCAGACATGAAAATCTCATCTCAAAAGATCTCAATCGAATTATAAAAAGCTTCCCCTTCGAGTAAGCCATACAGCACTATATAATAACAATCAGCTAAATCTCGAAACATATTCTCCCACACCTCAGTCCTCGTTTAAAAAGAAAGGACTCGAGTCGCCAAATCTCAGCTTCTCCGAAGCCTTCGAGAAGGTCGTCGGAACCAAACCGGCCGCGCGGCGCTCGGCTTTACTTATACGTATACCCACCGCAGTGCCACAAGTGCTACATGCACAAGCTGCACACTGCACCGTGCCGCAGTAGCCGCAACGGAGCGACACAGGCATACAATGAGAGAGCCGAGCGCGTGACTGCACACGTGACCGCGGGCCGGAGCACACGGTGCTCGCGTGACCGCGCCGCGGATGACGTCACGCGCACGTGTCGCGCAGCGTGGCCGAGGAAGAGAGAGAGAGAGAGAGAGAGTAGTGTAGTAGCACTGCAGGCGCGTATATATATAGGTATACGAGCACGAGTAGTTTCCCCGTCTCTGTCTTGCTCGAGGCGGCCGAGAGTGGCTATAATCGTCGTGTGTTATCCGAGGCGCGCATTGTCTTGCTCGCTCGCTCGCTCGCGTGGAAGCGGAGAGAAGTGTTTTTCTCTTGGTATAGGTGGTGCGTTGGAGTGCGCTCGCGGGTCGCAGTAGCTCTCACGCATCCGATGCTGGTGGTGGTGGTGTTGCGGCTGCGAGAGGAGAGAGCAGGGTCGGAGCGTTGACTCCTGGCGCCTATGGCTGCTGGGGGAGTGGAATTTCGAGGTGAAATTTTGGATGTTTGCAGGAAGGGAGGGGGGTGTATCACTTATGAAGATAATATACTCAATTTAGTGTTATATTTGGCACGCATACAAGTAAAAGCGACTATTCATTATTTTGTACAATGCAGAGATAAGTGCCAAATTACAGTCGACTGAAGTGTAAACATTCATTAATTGAGTGTTTTTTATGCACGGGTAGGTTTGGTGATAGGTGCTAAGCACACTATAGTGAATTATGTTTTGTTTGGGAAAATTTACCAGTTTATCAATTTGTAGGATCAGGATGTGATTAGGGTTTAGGGATGGGTATTCTGGATTTTTCTGAAACTCTGATGGTGAAACTTTCTTGGCATTTAAAAATGAAGTCTTAGTAGCTGTCGTAGTTTGATTGATCAAGATTATTAATACCAATGCAGGTTGAATGCGGATATAATGTATAAACCGATTTTTTCAATCTTTTAAAGAATTAATTGAAATTTTAAAATTTAATAACAACTTGATCTTCTGACTTCTTTTCAAGATCGTAATAATACAAAAATCAGTTTCATCAATAGTTTCATTCATTTTAACTTGTTAAATAATCAAAATTATTTCGTATACCATACTTCGTAAATAAATATCGTACCTAAACATGTAATTTAATTTTAATTTGAGAGATTAAACGTGTAGAAATCTTGATTTGTTTTAATGTTAGTATGAAAATTAATATGAAAAGAATAATATGAAAATTAATGAAAGTTTTATAGACTTCCAAGTTTATTAATTTTCATGTTTTTCTTACCCTGATATTCAATGTTTAATACCCCTCCCTCCAAAATAAATGCCTACTTTTATTTTAATTTCCAAATGTATGTTTACCGTATTTATTTGTTAAGTGATTATTTAGAGAGGTGTTGATTTTTATCATAATAATCAATACTTTTGTTCCAGAGCCTATATCTTGTGACTTAGAGTTCATTTAATCAAATTACTGGTGTTAGTCTCCTTGTTGGAGCCTTATGATTCCGAGTCTTGTGATTGTGAATCTAATGATTAGCTAGTCATATGATTCCGTGTCTTATGACCAGCGAACACTTTATTGAATGATTGCTAAAATGTATCCCGTTTAATCAAATACCTGTTCATTCATCATATTGGAAAAAATTCTAAAGCACTATTTTGGTTTTGATAAGTAAGATATGATTCTCCAATGCTTTTTTGTCAAAATTTAACATTATATGATTTCTGTTAAATTTTGTTTAAATAACGGTAGTATAAAACACAATGAATATTGTGCTTGGTTGAAAATAGCGTGTATTATGTTTTTCAAAGGTAAAACGCAATTGTTCACAATAATTTACTGAACCATCTTATGACTTACCGCTGTCGACTGGTACTAGTGATGCACACTTATCTATCTCACTATCTTTCGATTATTCTCATATACGAGGTATATTATAACCCCCTTGTTTCATAAACTTTATTGTATCGTCGTTCACGCGCTTTTCGTCTTTCCGCGAAGAGCTTTATCGGTGCTGATAACGTGATAAATTGTCATTAGCTACGTTGCTATGGGTAGTCCAACGTAACCGCTTCATTAGGGAAAAATAGTTGAATTCTTCCTTCCAGTATTTGTGATAGGATAGCTCGATAATTATTACCTTTCTTTAGAATACCTGCAGTTTCATTTTGTTATGAAATCGTTGAGAGTGCCTGAGTGCAGATGATAATAAAAATACTTGTCATCTCGGACTTTGCTCCGACTATCGGAAAAAATACGTATCTCGTTTACAAAGTGTTTACGTATATGTTTAACTTCAAAGATGTTTTTATCGTTAAAAACAGGTGATCTTGGTCAACAACTTTTATACATCGATTCTGTTTCTTCTGAGTAAGAGATTTCAAAACTCTACTTTGATATCTTTCTGTTTTGACATGTTTACGAGTTAAATTGATGATGGTATAAAAATGTTACTCTTTATGAGAAAAAAATTACATTAACGTACCTTATTTATTCTAACAATTTTCATCCTATTTACGTGAATAACATCCATAAGTTTTGAGTGAATTTCTTACATAAAACAAACGGTTAAATTTTGCTTTAAACGTGAGAACTTCACCTAAAATTATGTGGCTATATTTTCTTAAATAGGGTGAACATACACTCAAAAAAGGTTTGGTCCAATTTGTCTTTTTGAGAATTAAAATTTTACTAATTTAATCATGCTTATTTTAATGCCTTAAAAATTATGTGTTATATATACGAATGGACAAATTTAAATGAATAGATTTGGAAGTATAGTTGACTTTTTTTAATGTTATAATAATTTACAAACAATTTATCAATAATAATACTTAATTATCCAATAATAATAACACACGTCTGAATGTTTTGACGTTCGAACCACATTGCAGTCGCGTTATCGCGCGAGTCTGGGAGAGTCGTCCGATAATGCGCGAGGTGAAGAGCGGCGAGAAAGAAGGGGTAGCAGGAAGATGATGATTTCAGAAGTCGCCGTATTCGTAAAATCTTGTGATGACGATTAACTCAATGAAAGTCACACTGTGTCGCGTGACTGCGGACAATGAGTGCGTGCATTAGCGCTGTCGTTGAGTGGATTTTCGGTCCCGGACTTACTGACAATTTCGTCTATTTTAATTAAATGCTTTTGGTACTCATAAGTTAATTTAGATAGTTTATGAAATCAGTTTTTACTATTATTATGTTGAGAGTGTAATTGACTCGGTAATTCTATTGATTGTATAAGATGCATGTATTATGAACATTGTCGTTATATAAATGATCGTATGGGTATATTTAACACAATCAAACAAATGTAAAATGTACTAGTTAAAATATAATATATATTCGATTTGACAAAGAAAAAGATAATAAACTCCTTAAAATTTTTATGTAAGCATGATGTCAAAAAGATTCAGTACTTTTGACACTAATATGATTTTTACATAGATGCGTACATACTAATAAAACCAATGAGAAAGAAAGGACAAAAAGTAATTATAAAACTTTGTAGTATTGGAAAATACATACATTTTGAAGTTATAAATTTCATAAAGTCACAAATTAAACTATAAAATTATAAATACAGTACTTTAAGGCTTACTTAAGAAAGTGGAAAGTACATACAAATGTATACTTACATATATACTCGTCTTGCCATGTATGCCCTAATCTACTTAAATACGCTACTTGCCAAAAGTACTATTATCAGAGTGTCACATGTTTAGGTCGATGTTATCGCTAAAACTCTGTATGATCTTTTCTGATATAAAAATATAAAAAAACACATTGCCAATTCTTTATGCAATAATGCTGCACGTAATAATTAAACGTAATCCTAAATGGTAATATCTCAGTAAGTAGGCATTCTAAAAATTATGCAAAATAGAAAATAAAATAAATTATTACATCAGTTTTATGACTTTTCCCTGGGTTGATTTTGCACGTATTATCAAAACAAGAGAAAACCGTAAATATAATTAGACTACTAACTGTAAATATAGTTAGACAGAAAGAGCTTAAATTTGTGACTTGGCACATATATCTACGAGATTATGGAAGATGAGTTATAAAATATTTGAATGTTCATATACTTTGTATTCTCATTTTTGACTGTCGGTAACTTTAAAGCATATTAAAAAATTTATATTTAACAATTCTCAAAAGAAGTTATCAAAAAATTGGACAATTAATTGATGTAAGATTTTAAATAGATATCGAAAGATCTTAAAATTTCATTTCAAATTTAAAAAAGTTTTTAAATTTATGATAAAAATACCTCAATTTTAGCAAAATTATTTTAAACTATTTATATAAAAGATTTAAAAAGGACATACAAGAATATTTGAGGTAAGTCTTTTCAACATAACTTATAGAACTGTTCTATTTTTACATGGCTGCATGTAGATTTATTAATATTTCTGTATCAGAAATACCCTCTCAGCTTCAACAAGATCCGCAAGTCAAATATAGAACACTCATCATCAAAAACAATCGAATCTATTTTCGAAAATTTTCAAGCAAAAAATCGCTATACTTTCTAAGAGTTTATGAATGTTACTGTCATTGGACATTCTTTAATTCATACATTCATAATGAATTCTGAAAGAGTATATAAGAAGAATTGTTTCCTCGTAGAGGAAGCTTTGAGATGGTAAAAAAAGTTGTGCTAAAATCTTTATAGAAACATGGTTTGAGACATTAGGAATCAAAACACACTATTTTTAGAAAATGTCTGTATGGATGTGTGCATGCGTGCATGCGTATGTGCCTCTGTGTGTGTGTGTGTGCGTGAGTGCGTGCGTGCATGCGTGCGTGCGTTCGTACATTCGTGCGTGTATGTGTGAGTGTGTATGTGTGTGTGTGCGCGCGCGCACGGATGGACGTGGATCACCATCACTCTGAATATATACTGTGAAAATTAATGTTTCAGGGCTCATATCTTTTCGTTTGTTTAAAGGAAGGTGGCTCAAAAATAATTTATTTTGCTGTCTGCATGCTAAACCTGTTAGAGTGAAATTTCACTCGATCGTAGTGGAATTCTACTAGAAGAACGAACCGAACAATATTATTCTACTACGAGTGAGTTTTCACTATGATATAAGATTATCTCCCACTCCATACTCGTGGAGTGAGTAAAAAGTGTACAGTAATGCATCGATTGTTGTGTGAATTAAAAAAGAAACTTGCATATACGACTCTACAAGCGTTGACGATAAAGGATATAAATTTATGCGAAAATACCGTCACGGACCCAGTTTCTAATCAGCTAAGGGGCAATGTCGGGATATTTGATGCATTACAATTTGAAAATGAACTGTTTAATCAAAAGAAACATTTGTAATGATAAATATAACTCTTAATCTTTCATCTGAAATTTAAAAAATACACAAAGAATCAGAAATTAATTAATTATAAAGCTTTAAAGAAAAAAGTAACAGGGAGTAATTTCTGATCAGCTAAATGATATATAGGAGCAATTTCTGTTCAGATCAAGACCCTATTTCTAATCAAATTTTGTTAACGCGTAATTATCCTATACAACAAGCAAAAACACATTAAACAATATTATAAGAGTAACTATGATAACTAGTTAACATTTTTTATTTAAGTAATGGTGATTAATAAAATAAATATTCGATTATTTATGCTCAGTCGACCGCACAACAGTCAATCAGCTGAAATGCGCGTCTGATCGCTCGGTCGGTAAGTATTATAACCTACTAAGTGAACCTATAAAACGTGCGATGTTTCAGTGGATTTTACGAGACTTTGAACTAAGAAAGATGTTTGTGTGCGTTAAAACAACTTTCATTGCTGTTGTTTGATAAGATTAGAACAATTAAAGGTCAATTAACATTTAAAATAGGTGTAATAAAACTGATCAGAAATTGCGGAAACTCTAAAAATTCGGAACCTATTTCTAATCACCCTTTATTTTCTAAAAAAGTTACATTTATTATTAATATTTTGATTGTTTTATACAAAAAAGGTATTAAGTAACTCAGATATAAAAGCTTTGCTACGATACGTTCAAGAATAATAAAGAAACGATCCGAAAATCTTAGCGTGCTCGCTTGCAGTCGGCAGAAGTGAAATGGCGAAAACGCGATGTATTTGACAACAGTGCAATAAAATATCTTTTTTCTTAAAAATGTACGACATTAATAGCATGTGAAGTTTTCAAACGTACTTGTGAGACAGTTAGCTATTAAATGTTATTTTTTTCAAATAATTTCAGGGTTAATTAAATTTTATATCGTAATATATGTGACAAACTGATTAGAAATTGGGTACTGATTAGAAACTGCGTCCGCGACGGTATATTCTTCTCCAATGAAATCACTGTTGCGCATAGTATCTCAACTACCACCTCATCCTGGGGCTCGAGTCTCGCTCGATCCGCACCTGGCCGCACGGAGCTGACTCCCGCGGCTCCTCGCGGGAGGGAGTGAAGAAAGAGAGAGAGAGAGTGAGTTACCACGGCGATGCAGGAGGAGGAGGGGGGGAGGTGACTGCATGCCAGCGTGTGTGCACGCGGACGAATCGAACCCACAACACGCGCGCGCGCGCGCGCCCAGACACTTGAACCTGTGCTAGCGACGCTGCAGTGTAACGCGCTCTCGCGCGCGCGCATATTGTATACATCTGTACGTGTCGTCGTGTGTGTCTCTCCACTATATAGTCCTGATTTAAGTAAGCTTCCCGCTCCCTCCTTTGCACGCATCCACTCGTTTTCGTCGAGAGTATAATTTTATTAATTAAAGGAGGAGTTGATCGATCGATTTGATTGATCGATAGATTGCGGGGGAAGGGAGCTGTAGATGGGAGACGATAGGTGGTTTATATAAGACAAGTGCGGCCGTACATGAATTTCGAGTCAACGGCCTTATCTACTTTTTCTGCGCTCTCTCTCTTTCTATCTCTGTCTCGTTTGTTCGCTGTCTCGCGTCTCGCTCGCTGGCTGGCCCGTCTTTATCTCTCCGCGCATGTGTGTGGTGTGTATAGATAATGCGCCGTGTATCTCGACACATCGACACCGCCTAATTCTTCCGTTAGAGCGTGTTGTATTGTTCAGCGGCGGCAGCGGCGCGGCAGTGGTTGTAATTGCACTTTGCTGCTCTTAGTTTCTCTACATCTCTTGTTCTCATTGGTGGTTATTTTTGGTTTATGTATCTGTATAGGGCGCCGGGCTTCGGAAAGTTTCGCCGCGCGGCGCTGTCTCTCTAAACTTATCTGCGCGCGCTCCAATTACCCGAATGTCTCGCTCGCGCGGAGTATATATATAGATCGGCGGATCGGCGCTCGGGCTTCTCTTTTGTTTTTTGTGCTGCGCGAGCGGGCGAGTGTCGGATTTTGCTCGAGTGGTTCCGAGTTTGGATTTTGCGCGCGGTGAATTTCTGAGGAGGTGATGAATTATTGACGAGGATCGCGGAGACAGTGAAGGTGCTGAGTGAAGAAAGAGGAGACACGTGAGTGATACAGTGAGAAGATTGTGAAGTTTTTCAGTGAAGTTTTGGAAACAGGTGGTTCTTTTATGGTTCGAGGACAATCGTAGGTTGTGGTGAAGTTTAGTTTTGTGGTGAAGTGAGATTTTGGTGTGGGAGGTGTGATTCTTGATTGGGAATGAGGTGGATGATGAAATTGATTACTTTTTGAGGTAATAAATTACGAAAATGAGTATGAAACTATTGTGAAGTTTATGTTTAGTTTATGAAAAATAGTAAACGATATAGAATGTTAAAGGAAGAAATTAAATATTATAGAGAACAGTGTTTTCTTAGATATAGAAAAAATATAAAATTTAATTTTCTATTGAATATATAAACGTTGAAAAAGCAATGTTTTTACGGTACATAATTAGCGAATGTATATGTACACAGTACAATTTATAGGTATTGCACGAACTTTAACTGACTAATTAATGCGTAGAGAATTTAATAATAAAAGCACTTATATATCTTGTGTTTCGGCTTTTTTATCGGATAAAAAAGTAAAAATTTTAATTATTCTTTATTAAAAATAATTCCTGATTATATCAATGCAATTGAAACCTGAAATACATACAACAAGATATATACAAAAACAAAAAAATAATAAATAAAAATAAAAATAACAATCGACAAAAAGTATAAGAATAACTCGAGTAAGTTATATAAATTTTAATATGTCTAAAATCTATTTTATTATAGTACTTAATAAGCACAATATTAATGTACATTAGTTATAAATAGATAATAATAATCAAACCATCTTGAGATAAAATAAAATCCGAGAAAAATACTTTTAATTAAATTACGAGCACAATTTTCAATTACCAATTACATAAAGCGATTTCTTTTAACCACTTTAAAGCTAGTGACTGATTCGCTGCAGACAGTTCCTTTTAACAATTTTGTGTGGTCTTATAAAATAGAACCTGAACACTGCATATTGTTAAATGCTATTAAAACATGCATGCATGACTTGCTATTTTTTACTAAAAAGTTAATTTTTTATAAAACCGATTGAATAAGTCATGAATAAGCTGTCAACTTTAGTCATTTTATTTCACAATTTCTTTAAAAATTAATAACAATATTACTGTTATACACTATATTTTTGTAGCGAAGTAGTTTAAATTTCCTTAAAATTTATTGTACATTAAAGAAATAATTGCATAAGAGAGACAGAATATATTATACCTATGTCTGACCAGACCGAGTCCTTTTTCTACTTGCAATTTTTATGGATAATTTTTATTTTATTCAATCCCGAGCGCTTTAGAATAATTTTTTTAGGTGATGTAATAACAGGAAAATTTATACATAGTTATCAGTGATTATCTTTCGTTTCATACCTACTCATATACTCGTGATTAATTAATATATGAAAAAAAGTAAACTCGATAATACATTTAAAGTTGCGTACATAAAATTGTTCACCAGTGGTAACCCTTAAAGAAAAAAATAAAACTGGGATAAATAAATTGTTTCTTAAAATAAGTATATTAAAAATGATTTTATTACAATAATTAAGAAAATTTGTCACTACTGTTCAAAAAAATAATTTCATCTATTTTGAGAATGTCGACATTTTTATCCGAAATATCGTAGCTTTGTATATTATTCTTCGTATATAATAAGTTGGTACAAATTTTGATGTGGCACCAGTAAATTAGCTCAATTGATTAAAGAAACGCTCTCATGCAACTGTCAAAATTAAATACATTTGAGTAATTACGTGAAATTTCAATAAAAGTATGAATTATCATCAATAAAAAAGTCGTAATATCTTTAAGCTGAAAAAGCTTACATAATTCTGTAAATTTTAGAGTATATTCTTAAATGATAATGGAAACTTCAGTAGTATGAAAGTTTAAAAAAGTTAACTTTAAAATAGGATATAAATTTAAAAAATTATTTGACCATATTCGAGAACTTTTCTATACAATTTAAGACTAAATTATGTATGGGTCACTTATAGTATAGGTATTTCGAGGTCTTGACTTATTTAGTAAAGTCAAGAAATTATTTTTACAATTGTATAAAACAAAGAAACGGACAACTTAACAATACACATCAACAAATTAATCTAATATACTATAATGAATCCACTCCCTAATCAAGACCTATAATTCCTGATAATATATTTACACAACTGTTACCTGAATCAGGTATAAAATTTTCTCTTTTAAACAAGTGCTGATCAGGAATGATTTTTATAAGGGAAAGTCCCCATGTATATTTAATCGATCTCAATTTAAAACCTATGTAGCATTATTGTAAATGGTGTAACTAAGAAAATCCTGAAATTCTGGTCCTTATCTCAGCGATATAAATAAAATGGCAATACGATAACTTTAGTTATACCGCGGCTTAGAGTTCAATACTTCGCGATCTTCAATATTTTTTTGTAGCTAAATAATTTTCCAAGAAAAGTTGATTAAAAACGGATAGGGTGGGTATGTGTACATATATCACTCATTGTATTTATTTCAGTGCCCTCTAGAATTTTTCTTCAAACAATGACAAAAACGTACAAACACTGAAATGTGTACACTATTCCGGTAAAAAATTGTAAATTAAAGATTTTGATCCGTCGCGAAAAAAGAGTATGCAATTTTCAGGAAATGGAAATCATTTTAGAGAAGAGCATTCAACTTTGCTTGATAAACGCCACATTAGAAAATTTTGGAGAACTGTTAAGGTGGAGAAATAATTTAAATACCTATGTTGAACGTAACGGGCATTTTTGATTAATTTTTAAAACTTTACGATGTTGCCATTTTATTTCTTCAGGAATTGCTTATACACCACCCACAATTATAATACTACATAGATAGAAACCACTCTTTGTTAATGTAATTTTTTCACGAATGGGCAGTATGTTTGGAAGCTTTGAAGGCTCCAAATATTATTTTTCTTATTCGATATCGGTCGTTTTATTTTTTGAATAGCGTTCTTTAACTTGACGTATTTGTGTAAAATTTAAAGTTAACAATAGTGTACAACTCAATTTGCACTACTTTATTTATAATTCAATTTTTTAATATACGTATAATATGTCACCCTTTATTATGCATATATTATAAAATAACTCGTGTGAACTACCGGTAACCTCTTTCTACATATTTAGTCTCCTCATTATCTTCTCATGCAACCGTTCACATATAAATAGGTAATTAAAAAAATACTCGTAGGTAAATTATTAAACTACCTCTAAGGGAATAAAATGAATACTTGAATTTCGCATATTTTTTCTTCTTGATTTTAGGATCGGTAACTTACCTTGAAAGGAGGATGCTCATGGTTGGCCTATGCCTGACCTAGGTAAAATATCGATGGGGGACCTATAAAACTGATATGAACATGATGGATGCATTATCTTAAAATCTTAAGCATTTAAAGAAAAATTTCTGTCTGTATAAAGTGAAAAACATTAATAATAATTAATTCTCTTAATTTTTGCCACTTAATGCCTGATAAAATCTTGCTTTTTTCACTTATTTTATCGAACTTGGTCCTTTTTATTCAAAATTTCCCTTCACTATTTTGGCAAACTCTAAACAATAGTCAGTTTTGTAAAAAACTTATTAAATACCCAATCAATACACAATATTAATTCAAGATCCATCCATAAGTTCTGGACTCTCTTAACTAACCGAAAATTCACTTCAGCTCCAGCTCCATCTCCACGCACACTAAACAATACCACGCACGAGCGCTTCCGATAACAAAAACCCCCCGAAAATCGAAACCCGACCCACGCCCCCGAGATAAGAACAAAAAAGAAAGAGCAAACTATCCCGGTATTTTCTCTCACTCTCTCACTCTCTATGTGCGTGGTGACGCGGCGCGTCGTCGTCGTCGCGCGCGCCTCTCCTACTCTTTCTCTCTCTCTCTCTCTCTCTCGCTCTCTTTTTTCCCCTGCGCGCGGCGCGCCGCCGCTCGCGGAGACGCGTCAGTGAGTCGCCGACTACTATACGAGGCAATCTAACCTATAGCAGGAGAGTCAGGCAGGCGCAGTGTCCACGCCCGCGCGAGAGCCGGTAGTTTCTCCGCGTTATTTTGCCCACTTTTTCGCCGCTTGCGGTCGCAGAGTGTGTTATTCGGAGTCTTGTAAGGAAGTGCGCTGTGGAGAATTTTCCTCCGAGTTTTGGTGGGACGAGTGATCTTGCGGGAGGATTCTTTTTTGCGAGTGTGCGTGAGAAACAATCGAGTGAAAAGTGTGGATTCGTTGGAGAATTGGAGGATTCGAGGAGTTTGCTGATTTGCTTTTGGTAATTGAGTCTGATTTTCGAGGGTACTTTGGGTGTTGCGTGCGGAGAAGTAGAAATTGTTGTGAGATGTTTCGTAAGTTCAAAATTGGTCATTTTTCATTTTGATGGGTAATTTAGATGTTCAGTTTATATGTTTTAATGGAATAAGAAGTACACGCAAAACACAGCAATTTTTACTATGCACGAAGTGATGCGGTCGAATGTTTATTCATTTTCAAAGAGATTCTTTAATGAATGTAGAAAGCGATATTTTATATACGATTCTTCTTATCTTACTCTTCATTTCATGAAATTGAGGCGAAAATCACATTTAGGAGTATATTCCATATATGCAATGAATACAATATTTTAATTCACGATTTGAGGCTAGCATTGAAAATTAAAATCTCCATTTATCCGTGCTAATATTGAACCATAGCACATTACATTCCTATCCTGTCTACCCACATGATTCACTCCCCCATTACCCCTTCCAACCTCCACCAAAACCGACACAATCGTACACACTTATACATCACACCTGAAAACGAATTTTTCTTGAATTTCCAGAGTATCGAAGGCAAGAATCGCAGCATCAGTGCTACGACTCTTTCTACGAATCGATTCAGTGAGTGCTTGATACAAAAATCAAAGAAGACCGCATACAAAAATTGTTACAGTGACATAAAGTGTGCAAAGTTACCTACGTACGTACTGAGAGAAAACAAAAAACAGACGAAAAACGAACGAGTGCGCAGCGAGGGGCTCGCGAAGCGCCGATCGTCGTCGCCGTGCACGAGGGAGGATTTGTTTATACTCGGGTGCATAAGAGGGGGTGGCTGAGCCGGCTGTTACGCAACCCAGGTCTATTCTATGCGGCAAGATGATGGAGACGCAGAATTACTGGGAGGACAGCTCCGCGCACTCCATGCAAGTGAAATACGAGAGGTGAGTATTTTGGCGGAGTGTTATTTTTTTTTTTATTTCTGTGTCTGGACTCCTCGAAGATGAAAAGATAAATAGGTTGACCTACTTTTTTTACGCGTTAGTGTGTTTACAATCTTCCTTGTGAGGTTTATGCTGATGCATGATTTAGTGAGAGATTAGGAGGAATTTTGGTATTTCAATTTTTTTTTCTTCGTTCGTAAAATATGTTTTGATAATCGATTGAGATAAAGATTTAAACATTTTTTCTTTTCATTCATAAAATATGTTTTAAAAATTAATTGAGATATACCTACATTTTCATTTAGCGTATTATAATTCGCAGATATGTTTATATATGTTTTCATTACTTGAGGAATACAGACTTTCATGTATGATTTTGAGATAATAATTTATAACGAGCCTCAAATACCTACATATTTTTTTTTAAATTACGTTCAGTTAGAGGTTTACGAATAATTTTATGTCATGAATATTGAAATCAGTATGATTATGCATAAATTTTCAATTCTAAAAGAAAAGTAATCCTACAAGTAATATGCTACGATTGTTAAGAAGATTATACGTTTATAACATTTTCATGAATTTCATTAAGAAATCACATATTTATACTAAAAATGTCCATATCCATAGGGTAAAGTGCCCAGTACTTGGACAGTGACAAAGATTGTAATTACTGATAAATATGATAAAAAGATGTATTCATTGGCATTCATTCGGATAGTTTATGATGTGTAATATATAATTTAACCAAAATCATGTTAATTTACGTCTTAAATTTGTTATAAATGTAAATATAACATTTTGAGGTTATGTCGAGAACTGTTATATGCCGAATGTATTGTCCAAGTTTACGTCCACTGCTTTTTCTGAACCCAGTAGTTGGACACATTTAATTCTTATATCCAACTACTGGGTCCTAACTATGTCCAAGTACTGGGACCAGCTTGACATATGATGTCCAACTACTGCGACATATAGTTGAATTTTTAAACTTACTTTTTTATTATAAAAAAGTATGTAAGCGTATTTTCTCTTGTACTAATAACAGTAAAACATGCCGAATTAACGATTAGATTAAAGATTTGGGAAAAATATTGAGTTTTGACTCTACAAACACTGATTCCGTATTTCCGTTCCAAAAAGTGTCCAGGTACTACCTACTTTACCTTAGTCCATGTCAATTTTTACTATAAATATGTGAATGTTTATAGTGAATCCTAGTATACATCCATAATGCACAAATGCAAACAATAATTTTTGCTAAAGCGCGTAAAAACTAAAAGCAAATGCAAAACACCCCAAATCAGCACTCATCTCCACAATATAAAAATACGCTCCACTCAACAACAACCAAAACATTGCAAAATGACCTAAACCACTCGTTGCCTCGCTACCAGCGCTCTCGTATAACGTTATACGTTTCGTAACGTGTAAACAACAGCGCGCAGTCGCGGCTACCTAGCCGATGTGCAGCGCAAACGAGAGAAAGAGAGAGAGAGAGAGAGGAGACGAAGAAGAGAGGGAGAGCTCTCCAGTGATGCCGCCGCGTGACTTAGCATCGCGTGATGTGCCCGCCTTCTGGGAACGCGCCGCCGTCTGTTACTACTGTGCGCCGCTTTCACATGACGCGGAAATGCCGAGCGTTTCCTAGATCTATATGGTGTTTGTCCATGGCGCCGCTCTTAATTCGTTCGTTGGGAGGAGGGGTAAGAGAGTGATACGGGTGTCGGTGGTTGTTGCGAACTGATGGGGTGGATTGGTGGGTTGGATGATGTTACCGTTGACTCAGTCAAGGTGGATATTTAACCATATTTTGATCTTTGTGTGGATATTCATTTTTTAGGTGTGAAATGCACTCGGAAAGCCAGGTGGGCTCTATTTAAATTTACTCGAGTTCGACCGGAATTACTTGAATTCTACCTTCATTTACTCGAATTTCACCTAAATGTATTTGAATTCTACCTGAATGTACTACTTAAATTCAACCTAAATTTACTAGAGTTGCACCCAAATTCACTTACGTCCTATCTAAGTTTACTTGAATTTTATCTAAATTGTCCTAAATTTACTTGAATCAACTGGAATTCCACCGAAGTTGACTTGAATTGCATTCGAATCGGCATAAAAATCGAGCTAGAATTCCACGTGTAATTTATGTGCGGATTTCCACGTAGATTTTTTCAATGGAGACTTACAAGGAGAGTGTCAGATCTCTGGGTCATGGTTTTCATGAAACTTTGGGGATCGTTATCTGATATCTAAAAATGAATCTCAGTACCCTTAGTTTATTCTAATGGGCCTCTGTATAAGAGATATAGCATATTTTATTAACATTGTTAGTACATCTATATATACAAAATTTTTAGCATTGGGCATATGGATAATTCTACCGTTTTTAGCTGTATCTCAGATTCTAGGACCTATTAGATGAATCTACAGGTGCTGGGTTTCATTTTGAGGTACCAAAATACTATTTTTAAAGTTATTGCAAAATTCTTTTCCCGAAGGTTTAACACTCTCCTTGTTTGTAGTATACTTTTATAAATTGGGCTTGAATCTGTATTTTAATTTTGCATATTATATAGACATGAATCAGTATCTAATCGAAATATTGTATATTTTTTACATTGTAATAACCTGTTAAAAAAATAATACATAAATAGTCTTTTTGATAAAATCATGTTTTAGGCGTATTTGAGCCCAAAAATCTCTTCTAGAATATCAAGATATTCTTATTTTAAAAATTTGTTCAGTAACTATCAAAGCATCAAATCCAAAGTATCTTTTTCGTGTATCTAAGATACTGCAAAAAAACATTTTAGATCTTTGTCTAATAGGTATACATACTCTCTTTGAATTAGGTACTTGTTCATTTCTGATTGAATAATAGCTGTGAGTTGTAAAATTTAACTTCAACTTATCACGTGAACTATAACATTTTTTCAAATAGAAGACATTGAAGACAGATTAAGTTTTGTTCATTTGTTAGTATTAGTCATCAAGCAATTAAGATATAACTTGATTGATGTAGATAAAGTGCACATTAATAAACAAATAAGAATTTTTATTTCAAATTAAAGTAGCCGAAATATTCGTCACTTTCTTTTCAATTTCTATTTTTAAATATCACGATAACGCTAACAAATTATAAAACGGTTTTAAAATTTACAATGTTAGCGATTAACTATATTTACTCTGATTCTAAGCAGTCTTTTCGATGCCCGCATTCCTCATAGCAGCAACTTATCGCTCAGTCATCTTCCCATTTACTTTCCAAATCAAAAACATAATACTTTTTTATGAACAAACCGCAAAAAGAAACTACCAGTAGTTTGATGAACATTTCGCGAAAGTTGCAAAAGCACAAGCGAGCCGATTCTACAAAAAAGAGGAATGCTCATACGGGCGAAGAAGTTGGAAAAAAACCCGGTCGATGTGCGGAAAACTACTAAACGTCGTCGTTATCGTGAGTACTCAGGTGCGCGCGAGCGAGCGCTTGATTTCGGACCGCGTTATATATATAGCTAACGAACGTTCATAAAGACTCGACGACGATTTAACGCGCAGATACGCGGCTCTTATATGTACGTATCTTTTCATACAATGTAAGGCAGGTTGCCATGTTTCATGTAATATACTGTACGCGAAAATTGATTTAGACTGGTTTATTTCTAACTTGGAATCGATGAAGTTCAAGAAGTTCTTTGTTTTGTGGAGTATAATGGAAATTATTGTGCGATTATTACTATTAAAAATCTTTACTGTAGAATAGTTTTAATGCAAATGTAATGTTTGCTAACGTCGATAAAATCGATGATAATAAAATGGTATTTACCGAATTCCTTTTTTCTTTCATTGATAAATAAGATGTTCTATAGTCTGAATTACAGTGGCACTGAAGTGCATTTGTTAGTAAACGAAAAGTAATGAAACATTTGAATTTGCACAAATACTGCTCAATATGTACATAAATTGTGATTAGTCAATCTGAAACATTATATGAAGTATTTATGCATAATTGATATCTTCAAATTTGAGCTCTTACTTTACAAATTTCAAATATACACATACACAATTTTTTAAAAGTAGTAATATAATTTTCGTTTTTATAGTTACACGAGAGAATCGTATTATACACAGGAGAGTATTTTCTGATAAAAATGATCGTGCTAAATACGATAAAAGTGGGATACTATGACTTCGCAGTAAAAATTATTCTATTCACAGGTAAAAATTGTGATGAATTGACGTTAATTTTTACTGTTTGTCGGAGTAACTTTTTCCGCGAAGATAAGTCAGAATGTTTCACATTACCATGTTTCTCTCGGTAATTTCTATCTGAAATTATCTCCACGAAGTAAAAATGTTACTTTTTTCATGTTTTTGTAACACAATAATTACTGTAATTACTGTGAATATTTCCACATTCATTCATAATATATATATATATATATATATATATATATATATATATATATATATATATATATATATATATATATATATATATATATATATATATATATATATATATATATAATACGTGAGACCAATTAAACAATTAATGAATTCTACTATGAATATGGAAATTTCAACACTTTGATAATTTTATGGGTATTCCAGTGTTTTCAATGCCCAAAAATAAATATCAAAGTTTGATATACAATTTATCTCGACGCACGTTAGTACACAAGAATTCTTTATTGTTCAATCATTTGACTCTTATTCCAATAGATCAATCATTTCATACTCTCTTAATCTTCAAAAATATAATAAAACCCAATCTCTCCTCCCATTGCTGAACCAAAGCAACGACCACACAGCGATACCCACTTCTAATAAGAAATTCAGCGCAGGAAGTCGGCTCTCCCCGAAGCTCATATTACAGCACGTTCGCAATCCCGCGAATTGCCGCCGCGACGAGTCAACACACAGTCAAAAAAAAAAACAGCGCAGCGCGAAACAGTCAGGGCCGTCGAAAAGATGATAAGATAGACTAGGAGGGGAGGGGTTCGAGGTCGTATTTTTTTCACTTGGTCCTTCGCCGACGATTAAATGCACAGGCGAGCGTCGAGACTATTATATACGAGTCTCTATTGGTGGGCCCCCCGCGTGACTCTCTCTTTTCTCTCTCTATTTGAGTGGCTCTATCTCTTGTCTCTGGTTGTGGCTGTGCGAATGTATATATACATATTCGAAACTTTGCACGTCTCGAGTGGAAAAAGTACGAGCGCGCGATCGCCTGATTCGCTGACCGCGCCTCGTAAATGTGTTTTGGTTAGCGGATGGGGAGAATGCGACTTTGAAGTCGAAAATAATCGAGAAGGAACTCTTGCTTTATTGATTCTTATTATAGAATATTGATTCGTAATTTTGTGATTTACATATTTTTGTATGCTTTACGTAAGTTATGCATACTGTGATTGATAGTTGTGTTTCTAAATTTAGGACTATAGATGAAGATGTGTGGATATTTTGAACAAGCACAAGTTATTTTTAATTTTTAAGTAATATCAGATAGTTCGGATACTTTTTTGGTCATAAGAATAATAAAAAAGTTCTTGAATTATTTAAATTGAAATATTTAAAAAAAATTGTAATATAGAAGTATATCTATGGTATTATTTATTATTCAGTCTTGAGGACATGCTCATGTACGAGTATTACCATTGACTTTATAGATAAGAAAATCTATTTCTGCTACAAAAAGAACATTCACTAACTTTCTCTGTTCTTTTAATAATTTGATAATTTTATCACCCGAATAATGGGACAATGCAAATAACGTATTTGCACGGAACACACTTCAGAACTTTGTTAGTAAAACTCCAGAAATAGGATACATGTATCTTATTTCATAAAGAAACAAGAAAGAATTCTATTCAACAAGAGTATTCTAGTGTAACAGGCGGTTTATGTTGTATTTTTGGCAAATTATTTAAGATAATTTAATAAAACTTTTTGAGATCAATCTGTCAATTAGAAAGCGCTCTGATGTTATGATATACATAGTTTATATGGCTTTCGTGGCTTATTACTATTATTTAGTATAAGTTTGGCTATCATTTCTACCAGAATGAAATGCAAATATTAAGATTAAAAAAATCGTACTTTGAAAATTAAGCTTTGATTTTTTAAATATTTTCTATCTTCAAAAAGCTGTAGAAGTTAGAAAAACGGTATTATAATGCAATTAGGATAGAGGAAACCGCAATCTAATACTAAATAATCATTTCAATTTTTTTATTATTATATTATTTTAAATAAGTAGAACGAGGCAAATAACGGAAGACATAATTCTTTTCATACTGTGACTTCCAAGTGCCACGCTGCAGTTAATATTTACTGTTTTCTACCTAAAATGTGTACAACTCAAAAATAATATGTACAAAAAAGACTGACAGCAATAACTCTTATTAGCTGTAACTAAAAAAATTCGCAAAAAACAAAACGCCCGTTACATTATATATACCTTATTAATATCCATTGATGTACAAAAATACAGTTCATTCAGAGCGTTTCAAACTCCAGCCACCAACATAAATTCAACTCAGCAATTCCATCTAAAAATAAAAAAAAAAAACAAAAAAAAACATCGACACAACCTATGCCAACTCACGTTCAAACAACATCACTCCACCAAAAACATTTAAAATGCAAACCCAAGAATCTACACGGACCTTCTAATCAGCGCGACACGCAACGGAATCCTACCGCCCTCTCTCTCTCTCTCGCAAATTCTTAATCAGGCGTGAGATCACTCGCGCGCGCGCGTATACCATTAGGCGCCACGATAACGATGTTTATTCGGGCATTTCGCAGGCGCGCGCGCGCGCGCGAGTTCGTCGGCTCTTCGAAGGCCGCGGCGCAGCCGAAAAACGGTGGCGCGACGAGGAGAGCACACAGAAGTTCAAGAGGACGTCGCGTCGGGAGCGAGAGTCTCGAGTCTCGCGTGAGACGGACCTCTAGCTTTAAATATATATATATACACGCGTGAATTCTTCCGCTGCGAGGTGAAGACAGACTACCGTCTGCGATCGATCTCGTGCTCCGGTTTCGTATTCTTCTTTCTTTGAGAGAGAAAGAGAGGATTCGGTGGATTTTGGAGGAGGACCGAGTTGAATAATCGGGGAGAACGCGGAAAGTTTTTCTGCGTTGCCGTTAAGTATTATATAGTGCGGGGAGAGATTGCGGAGCTGTAGTGCAGAGCGGGAGATTGAAAGTTTGATCGATGAGATTTTGATGATGGCGCGAGATGAATCGGTGTAGATTAGTTTGGCAGTCGTGTAAAGGGTGAAGTAATCAAGGATGTTTACTGCAGCTTTTGGTAGAAATTGTATTTACATAATAGACAAGTGTTCGTGTAATGATATAATTCATTACGATTTCACGTGACTGTCGCGGAATTCCTTTCCTATTTACTGTATTTGATAAGGTTGCAGGCAGGTTACAGGTAAAAGATGCAAACCAGATGCCGATATCATTCATAATGGAAAATATGATGTTTATTATTCAAATATAGAGTAAATGACCTAGTGAAAGAACAATTAAAAAACTCATTTATATCACTTGAATTTTCAAGTAAGAAATTAAGTACAAAGTTGAAACCTTTTGCGACGAATTTTGACCAATTGAAATTTATTTAAAATTAATGGATTTTCTAATTTAGATCGAATAAGTAATTAAAAATATTTAAATTATACGACAAATTCTTTCAAGAAATATTTAAATTTTAGCACTATGAAGTTGTAAACATATCTACTTTTTACATAATGAAGTTATGAATATCTCAACTTATGTCGCGCAGAACTGCATTTTGGGTATTCAAAGCATTAAAATTTAAAAAGTTCTTGAAAGAATCCATTGCAGCAAAGTGAACATCTTATTGACGCATTGCTTACGATTTATAAAAGTACAAGAAATCATATTTTTATTGAAATCCAATTTTCGTAATAAAAATACATCACGCAAACGCGGTAAAGTACATTTTACATCGAACGCGCGTCAAAAAAAAGCAGCTCGATCTAAATCCGTCCAGCATGCATAATACATAACGCTCTTATACTTTGAAAGTCGTCTACCGAGTCGACGAACGTCACGGCGACGCAATACACGCCCATTCTATGTAAACACACACACACGAGACCTGAAAAAGAAGGCAAAAAAGGCGAAAAAAAGAAAGAAAGTTCTCAGGTACAGCTACCCAGAGCGCATAACACGAGAGGAGGTAGGCGTCTGGGCGTCGCGTCCGATCGAACGTGAGAAACTCGGCGCGAGAAGCTCGACTCGGCCTTCTCCTTGCAAATCAGATTCGAAGAGCGACTTCTCGCTCCCTTTCTCTACGTCCCTTGTCCTTATCGCATTTTCTCACACCCGCTTGCTCTCTCCGTTTCTCTTTCTTTTTCTCGCTTCGTCTGGCCGCTGTTGTCCGCCACTGGATGTACTACATTTTGTATGTGTGTGTGTGTGTGTGTGTGTTTGTGTGTATGTGCGTGCATATAAGCGGCCATTGACACCGCCATCGTTCGAGTCGGATTTTATTCGCACTGCGTACGTATAAACTCATTCGCGTGCACTCGCTGATACATGCTATCCAGAGATGAAAAGCTACGAGGATGACGCGTAGGTGGTTTCTATTTCGAGGCAAAGGTGTTATAGACTGCTTCCCGATGCGGGTTTATAAAATTCTTGGTAGGTGCTTTCGAGCTTGAATTGTAAAGTCGGAAATAGATGCTGAGTGCGTTCGTAGGGAGATGCGATTTTTGCTGAAGTTGTGGGTTGTGGTACAGTATGTATGTGTTTAAGAAAATAATTTTATGGTGTAGATCTTGCCTGCAGTGTGATATTTTATAGCATGATATGATAAATATACGTATATGATTTAGAGTGTGTAAAGTTAGAAATAATTGTATGAAATAGTTTTCCGTTATAAGGTTGCTTAGGGATTTTTCTACAAAATGATTTTAACCGTCGCTTTTTTACTCTTTTATTTAATGATCTATTAAAAAACATTGCATTTTCTCAGTGACTCTTATTATTAATAAGTATCTCAACCTTTTATAAACTTCATCTATTTTTCATTTCATTCAAGAAGAATACACCTAAGTGTATAGAAATTATATGTAGATGACGTACATAGAATGTAACGTCTGACCGGTTCCAGACAGTATCTACTTTGATATACAGTAATTAAATATTCTTAGTTAAAAGCTTCTAAAGCGGTCCAAACTTTCCGTCTCATAAAGCTGTTAACTAGCAAATCGACGTGTTTTTATCGTCAAAGTTTACTTACAAGTGTACGCCTTCTCTGTTAAATAATGCTAAAAAGCCGACTGATCATTCATAAGAAAAAACATCGATTGCGTACATTTACTTAAGCAGATCTTCGCATGTGATCGTTATTTAAGAATGTGACGAATGATTGTCACGCCCGGCTAAGACAACGTGTACTAAATAAATATTCAATACAGCACCAAGCGTAGCAAAGAGTAAATATTCTATTTTTACTCTCGCTTTTTCGGGAGCAAAAAAGCCGTTGCGTTTCCCACACTCAGAAATGCATGTTTATAGGATGATAGGCAATCTCTCCGAGATCGAAGCGCGCGGACAAAATCAAGAAACACTTAAGATTACCCCCTGCACTACGCCGAGTGTTCGGGACATCGTCGCGTTCGGCAATAAAAACCCATATTTGGAAGAAGCGTCTCGAGCAACCTCGCTTATCGATGCACATGGCTGGGGCAGCAGGAAAACACCATGTGTATGCTGTAGCCAGTCACGTACACAAGTTTCTCACTGACTCCCAAATTTTAACTTTGTCCCTAATCATTCACCTTCATATCATTATAAATAATTAGGGATAAGCTAATATTACTATGTATATCTGCCCTCTCTCTTTCGGTTTACTCTCACTCTCTCTCGAACAGAAGAGAAAACACACATCCAATAAGGACAAGAGGATGTGCCTGATGGCGGTTTAATCTCGCTTTCCCAAATTAGGCCAGTGACAGTGGGGCCCGATTTTTGCCCCCTACACATAAGCATCTAGAGGGCCAGGTCAAGGAGAGAATCGTAGTGCAGGAACCTCTCTGTCTGTCAGTCTCAGTCTCAGTCGAGGTGCATCCTGGTGCATCTCGACTGCAGGACAAGGCAAACTCAACAATCGTCCAACTCAGCGAATTCAGTCTCAGTCGAGGTGCAGCCTAGATCATCTCGACGGCAACACAAGTCCAACTCAGTAACTCAGTGAACTCAGCTAACTCACTCTAGCTCTGATACCAATTCCGAATCTTCGACGCTATCTTCAGGTCTACACAACGATACTCTAGCTCCAACTCCAATGCTATCTCCAGATCTTCTCAATAACTCCAGCTGCTCCATATACAAGTTCTAACACCGACGCCATTTCCACCCTGACGACGTCAGCCCGTTAGCTCCGTCAACTTCGCAGCTCAAGAAAGAGAAAGAAGAGAGTAAGAGAGAGAGAAAGAGAGAGAGAGAGAAATAAAGATAGATAGATAGATAGATATACTGTTTATTCATCAAAGACGAAAATTCTTACAATTGCATGTACATGTATAGTTATAATAATTAAAATATCAGTTAGTATTATATATTTGTTATCTTACATTTAACATTCAATTATTGCATTTCTTATGTATTAAATAATATTATTCGCTGTAACAGTTCGTCAGTTTATAAAATCTAAATATAATGAACTAGTCATAGTCAAATGGCACATCACAGAACACGCTTCGTCAAATACATAAAATAAAATAAATAAAATAAAGATAATATAATACGATAAAAATAAAAAGAATACATACACACACTTTACTAAACTTTTACGTATAACTATCACGTCGAAAAATTAAAAACACACTCATTCATATGACACTCTTACAATTCACGCTAATAAATGCATTCACACTTAACACTTAACATATTTAATAAATAAATTAATAAATAACTAAGTCAAATAAATAAATAAGTTAGATAAATAATTAAATTAAGTAAAGAGAGAGAGAGATAGAGAGGGGGGAGAGAGCCCTGTCTAATTGTACTATTATTCAAAATAAAAAGTAAGTCAATCATAATTTTTGTTGTCTTAATTTCATTAGTTATTCTTTTTTCTACACTCTGTCCTGTAAATTATATACACATATATATATATATATATATATATATATATATATATATATATATATATATATATATATATATACCTCTCCTTCCCTCCTCAAAGATATACTTCAGTTCTCACAAGCAGTACAAGGTATAGCTATCCAAAATTAAAGTCCCGTGCTATTACGCGAAAGCGTAGGCTTTGAAAAAATAAAATAATTCAAAATAAAGACGTTTTCCGCCTCACGGTTTACGTCACATGATAAAGCGACGCGAACGATAAGATATACGCACGATTTCCTCCTCCCATTACAGACCTCGCTACAGACACTTTTTTTTCGTCTCGCACATTTCAAAAGTATATATAACCATCCGGCGAAATTCCACGTCACCCTCTGCGCAAACATTCGCTAACGAACCGCCCATTCATACGGTTTATCATTTGCTTTTTATTCAACTAACACAGAGGGGATGATAATTTCAAACGTGATTACCGGAATTCCATTTGATAATATATATAGCCCCACTTGATTGTTCGCGCTCTTAATCTTTGGCAGGCATCGCGAGTATACGATTTTGGTCGCCTTTGCTAATCCGCGCTGCATTCGTATGTATGTCGCGGCTTATCGGCGACGTCTCGACACATTATACAGTGTTTTTATACGTACGTGGATTTTCGCTTTGTTTTCTGACTAATCGGCGACGCGTGTTTCGCGTCGACCCTGTTTCGGGTGTCGCTTTACGGATATATTTACTTTTGGCTTGATTGAATTATTTGTTTTTCTTGTTTTACGAATTTTCGTTTGTTCTGATAGAAGTATGCCGTTAATTACTTTAAAAGAATATTAATTAAACGGATTCTTTCTAAAGTATTTTAAAATTTGATTACTTAGAACTGGATTATTGTTTTCGCAAATTTAATAACTTCAGAGAGTAGATAAATACTTCTAAATTATAAAGGATGTTCTTAAAAGTATGAATTAACATTAAAAAATGTCTCGATTCTAAAGAGGCGTATCCGTCTATACAGTTACTTGAGTATTATGACCTGTAAGCAATGGTTTATATTTTATAGGGTTTTAAAGTAAAATTAAGATCTTTTCAGCATATATTAGAGGTAGTAATAAATAGTACTATTAAAATCCATATATTATGCGCTTAGATTTGAACTAAACAAATAAAGCTTTGACCTAAATCATAACATATTTTCAAATTTTGTATCGGTTAATTTAATTATTGTTAATTTAGTGAATTCTGATATTTACGTTTATTTTAAGAGAATCATGCATCGTGTGAACGTTGATACTACCCTTTTCATTTAAGCAACTCCAGGTATTATGAATCAACAAACGAGATAAATAATCCTTACACCTCCTAAAATGCGCTTTAATATGGGACTGCATTCTTTTTTTGTCAAGCAATGCCAAATGTAAAAATTTGATGTTTAAGCAAAGTTGTAGCCCGTTAAGAAAACCAACTGACATTGGATAACATGCGAAATGAATACTTTAAATGCGTTTTTCTCAAAATTTAATTTTCTATTCTCTAAAAGTTTCTTGCGAAATGCATCTTGATGAATCTTTTTGAAATGTTCAGAAAATATGGCCTAAAGTACTTTGAAATGAACTTGGGATTTTATTATAAAGGACATATTAGGCTGCATATCTTCAGGGATACATTTTTTCTATAACTAGAGCAAACGTCAATAAAACAAGTTAAAAATTTGTATGTAACCCTCCTAATTATATAAAAAATGCTATTAAAGTTTTATTTCTTTAGTCGTCGAGGTGAGTTTTTTCAAAATTGGTGCAGGTCTACCTCAAAAGAATCTCATTTTATGCGAAGCAACTTTTAGCCATTATAGGGTTAACAATGAAAAAAATTGATTAAACTTCAAATCTTTACATTATTCTTTAAGTATTATATTAACACAAGCCCCATTAAAAAAAGCATACAATCAATTCAGTTTAAAACTCAATATTCATAAATAACACACAGTCCGCACAGAAGTAAAAGCACTCGTAGAAACGCCGAGGGAAGCCAAACTCCTTCCTCGCTGCATGCACGCACTCTCTCGCAGGAATCCGCGGCGCCTCGTGCAACGGCCGATTAAAAGATTTTCCGCTCGATCGATCGCTCGTCGAGTCGCATCTTCTCTCTCTTGCTGTACTGCAGTTCAGAGAAGCCAACCAGCTGACGCAAGAGAGGAGAGCCGCGTCACGTGCGTCATGGAAAGGAACGGGCCACTGCACGCATGCACGGACACGCGACTGTCGAGCTACTGCCGTATGTACATGAGTCTCTCTGTCTCTCTCTCGACTCGACCCTTTTTTTCGCCGCACTCATCTGCGCGCTTGCTTGCTTGCTGCGTTGTTCGCTGTCGCCGAGCGGAGCGCTGCATCTTGAGCGCATGAATATTTAAATGGTACGAGGTGGGACTTAGCAGCAGGTTGTGAGTGAGATTGGAATGAGAGTGAATGTGTCGAGTTCGTTAGAGGTAGGATGCGAAGGGCTTGTTTCGTGAGTTGGATTCTTGGGTTTTGTTGGGGCTGATTATTTGGATGTGTGTGTATTGTGGTTCTGAAGATGGCGTCTTATTTGAGGAGGATGATTCACTATTTCAAACTAAAGTTGGAAAATAGTGATGTACTAAAAGTTGGAAGTTTAAGGTGTTTTTTCATCAGATTTGTACGGTAACCTGTATATCGAACTTTTGCATGTATATTAGTTTAGTTAGAATGTCAGTTTATATATTCTAATTATTTCAAAGATTCATTTTATGCAAGATACTCTTTATATAAATACACTAAAGACAATCGAAATATACACTATGCATTGTTCTATAAATTATTAAATAATAGAATAGAATAAGCTTATTTAAAAAATGCATGCACACCTAGACTGAATATTTCATGAATAGTTTTTTAATTAAATCAGTCGCCAGTCAGCCACATGCTAAGTCATTATAAAATATTATAAAAGCATATAAATATTATCTGTAGATTACATTCTTTCTAAGATTTCTTAAAATTTTTATTTTATCTCTTATATTTGTGTCTCTTGATATATCTATCTTCGTATTTCTAGCAACAGCTTGTTTGTAAATAATTAAATTCTTGTCATTTGGTTACTAAGCACTTTCTACATTTTTGTTAGGAAAATTGTTTGCATTAAAAGTGTCTTATCTTTTTTCCACTATAATTATCGATGTTATGACTGATGTTATTTTTTAATTAAAAACATTATCATATGCTTTTCTCACGATTTCTAGAAAGCATTTAATAATATTTTCGTTTTATAGTATGTCAATATAATTCAATGAGTATACATAGGTTAACTGTTGCAATTTTCTATGATCTTTCAGAGCGATACGCAATTTTGTAAATAAGCTTTCACGTGCATCATTATCATAATCCAAAGCTTCGTCTGTAAAGAAGCAACTAAAAAGGTTTTAGCATCCCAATACCGTTCTTTAAACCTCTTAAATTTATTCTTAACTACAGTAGAATTCAGAAATATTAATTGACAACTATCTTTTTGGTATTCAAAACACAAACATAAATATTTCGAACATTTCCAAATATTTCCAGTCATCATCTATGCTCGTCTATAATCATCAATTAGACAACAACTATTTATAGACTCACATCGATTAGACTCTTTTGGAAATCCCTACACCAAAAGAACTAACTCCAATCCCAATACAAGAAACCGCTGCCAATTCATTGGCACTTAGCTTCCTTAAACTAAATAAATTGTTCCAATATGAATTTTTTTATTCCAATACATTAATTTTAAATTTCTATATTTCTTTCTTATTAATATCTCAAAAAGGTATGTTTTTTTATCACCGATTGTTGTCAAAGGATAAATTACAAACAATTATAAGTTTGTGTCCATAAATTTGCATTATAGATTTAAAAATATCATAAAATAGAAAAATCGTTATAAAATAAAAACCAATCGAAGAATCTTTAATTTTATTTCCGAATTCGTATGTTCATAAAAAAAACAAATAAAAATTCTTTTGTTTAATAAAGAGTGACCGCGACATTTTCGAGATATAAGCAATAAGAATTAAAAAAAAAATAACCTCAAATATTTTGAGAGATAAAATACCTCACAGTCTGGGCAAAGAGCCCAGCCAAGAGATAGCGGAAAGCTACCTTTTCCAGTTCAATTCATTTTAAAGGTTTTCCATCATTGGCTTCCCAAATATCGCCGTTTTTAAAGAAAAATACGCATTCGTGTATAGCAAAAGAAAGAAGATAGCTTACACAAAATTTCATATCGGAGAAGATAGGTAATATTATGCTCTTTTAAATGCATTTATACTGAAGCGATCATATTATTTCTAACATACTAAAATAATTTACTTCATCGATTTCAGAATATCGTAAAATAAAGAAATCACTGTAAAACAGAAACGGGACAATGTATTTTAAAATTTATTTTTAATTTCGAATTCTCATTAGTAAATGAAAAAAATGATCCCCGGTTGGCAAAAAATTACCGCGCAGTTCTCGAGATATAAACGAGCAAAAGAAATTCTGAAAGAAACCATAACCTGAAATAACTTCGAATATATAACAGTCGGCTTCTAACAGTTTCAAGAGATAGTAAAAAGCTACCTTTCTGAAAATTTTCTGAAGGAATAATGACGTTTTAGTCAAGTAGTCTTTCGCCAAAGAAAAACGATTTTTTTTGCAAAATGATTATTTCTCGAAAAAAGAGAAGGATAAAGGTTGAAAATATTACAGACTATTCTTCTCCATATTCCCAATAACCTCAAATTTTTCAAAAATTTTGTATCTTATATTTCCCACATATCACTGTTTAAACAAAAAACTACATTTTCGTGTATAATAGTTTTATACTCTTTCAAATGCATAAAAAATCAATCGATGATATTAACAAACTAAAACTCAAAAATCGAGAAAGAGCTAAAAAACAACAAAAAGGAACATCGAAAAACAACAAATATTATTTTACAGCTCCCTTTCTTAAAAGAAAAAAACATAATCATTGAGCCCTGAAACATTAATTTTAACGGTGAATGTTCAGAGTAATTTTCATTTACATCCGACCACATACACATACACACACATGCACATGCACATGCACACGCACACGCATACGCACACATTCACACACACACACACACACACACACTCACACACGCACACACATGCACATCCATGCAGCATTTTTATAAAAATAGTATATTTTTACTCCTAATGTCTCAAAACATGTTTCTAACATGTTTCGCTAAACATTTTTTTTACCACCAAAAAGCAAAAAAGCTATGAGGAAGCAAAAAAAAACTCTACAATATTAATCCACCAACTGCTCTCCTCGCACCGGCACCTTCCTCAACAACAACCTCTCTATCAATTCTTCCCACTCCAGGACACTCCCCCCTAGACCCACATCCTCTGCGTCATCGCATTCCATCCAAACTCTCCTCCAACTATCGCAAAAATTCCTCTCCCTCCCCCCCGCTCCCCCGAAAAGGGAACAAAATTCCTTCTCCCAACCGATTAAAACCAAGCAGCCTGCAGCGGTAGGCCCGACATTGAGCGGCGCGTATAATACTCGCGCGTCTATTTATAGAGGCCTATACACCGGCCGTGCACCTCGCGCGGGGCGACTGTCCTCGCGCGATTCCCGTCGTCACGCGAGGCCCGCGCGCGCGCGCAAGGTCGCAGACGGCCGTATGAAATAGACTTTTTGGCTGTTTTGTTAGTGCCTGGATGATGATGGTGGTGGTGGTGGGGGAGGATGGGTTGGGTGTGACGATGCTATCGCGCGGGGAATTCTGGTTTGCTTTGGAGGGGGGTTGATTGTGGAGTTGGATGATTGAACTGGAGTGGAATGGTGATATTTGGGTTGCGAAAATGCTCATGATCATTTTTCAATGGTTGGAATATCGTGTTGTAATTCGGCTGCTTTTATTTTTGGCTGCTTTGCATTGATAAGGTACTATAGAATGAGACCTGTGGTGAAAAAGTAAAACTTGAGTCTGTTTTTTGAAATGTTGAGATATTGAGGTTTGAATTTTTAAATTGCCATTTAAATATTTGCAAAAGAAATGTACGGATTATGGAAAAAGGAGAGTAATGAATTAACTTTTGCAATTTTTGACCTTTTTATATGAAAGTATACTATGCATACATACTAACGTCACTAAAAGCTCAATTGTTAAATAAATTGAATTTAAGTTGTTATGCCTCGAAGCCACATAATCTATTACTATATTCAAATTACTTAAAAATTTAAAAAGGGTTTTGTGTTACTATGTTTCTTAACGGTCCATTTATAAGACACTTGTTGATCAGGCTTGTTATTCGAAATTCTGTAAACGGTAGTTGAAATTCATATAAAAAGGTATCTGTATCATAAATGTCGTACTATGAATCAAAGGATTAAACTAGAAACTGACTATTTTGACAAAAAATATCTAATTTCTGGCTAATAATCACTTTTTTACTAGGAATATATCGGTGGAAAATTATTTTAATTGTTATGAGATGTATCAACTAACGAACCATTACACTTTAATTTTATGGATACGTAATCCATTTTTTTCAATACTGCAGAGAACTATAGAACTAGGAATTAATGTAACGTAGTAAATGTATCATCCCTCTATAGTAGTGCATTGAATAATGTTAATCTGAAACAAGTCAAATAATGAAAATTTTCGAAAATTGTTTTTTTTAATCGTCAACATTTCTTAATGTTCGACTAAAGAAGGACGAGGTGCATTTAATTTTTGATTGTATTAAAATATATTCAGAAGAATTAAGATAAATATCATTATTTGAATAAGTCTAGAGTTCTATGGTTTATGTATTAATATTCTTTATTAGTCAATGTAAAATGTATAAACATTAGTAAACAACGTTTCAATTATTATAAATACTTTTAGCGCAAGCGTATTATTTTGTGAAAAAATTCATAAAAATCATATTTTCTGATCATTGAAAAACATATTTAGCGTGGAATTTGATTTCCAGCATAAACAATTAGTAATTTACTATTGCTAGTGAAGATTTTAGAAAGTAATACGGTTAAAATGAATCGATATAAACATTCGAAATAGTTTTTACATCTGTACTGACTACGTAGTCTCACCATACATTACTCATTCTACTTGATAGGCACAAATATATTAGCCAGTTTACCTCATAAACTTTCCTGCTATACATTCATCTCAATTCCACCGTGGATAAAGATGTTATTGTTTTGAAACCTATGTTTCATGCTCTAATTCAGTGGTATGTAGGTTTACTCGATATCATAAGTCATGCTCATACATACTTTATTACCATATTATACCTCGGAATAAAAAATCGACGATAGTTTTATATTAAAATAATGATCTACATCAGTTTTAATCACATATCTTGCAATTATATACAACTTTCCTATCAATATAAGGCACTGTATCTAAATCTGTAACTAAATCTTCGGAATTCCTTTACTAAAAAACACGAGAATACTTCAAACACATGTAAATTAATGCTAATCCATCTATTATCGTGCGATGACCAAATCTTCTGAAAATATTGACTACTAAAATACTGTCTATATCAATACTCGCTACGTCTCATTTTCTCCAAACATTTTCCAAACACAACTCGCGCACCACCAGCAACATTGCAGCTCTTTCCACACCTATTTAGAGCACGCTCCTAACTTCTGCACTGGATTGTATATAGCGCTAGGCTACAAGACAACTGCTTAAAGAGCGCCGCGCGCCACCGTCCCGCTGAAACTCGACCCTCGCAATCGCGCTGTCCTTGGCGAACGCCAGCAGCAGCCGCTGTGCTAGCGCTACTACTGCTGTAGTCGTCGTCGCTCTCGGCTGACCATCGAAAGACGCGTGAGCGCGCCGAGAGAGAGATTTTGCAATGCTCGCGCCTCCTTTTCTTTTGCTGGCCTACCTCGACCGCTGCTGCGTGTGTCTCGCGGCTGAGATTTACGAGGTTTATTTTTTTTAGAGTGTGATTTTGTTAGAGAGAGAGAGAGAGACGATGCGCGATTGGGAGTTGTTGAGTGGGATGACTCGTTGTTCCATATCAGTATGAAATTGAGTTTGTGAGGAAAAAATGTTGATCAGATTACCAGAAGGAAACGGTTAAAAAGTGGATTTAGAAATTAATGTCTTACTAGACTCGTCTTGTATCTACTTGCCTTTATTTAGTATTATTTATTTTTTATGTGGAGAACAATTTGATTAGCCTTTTATTTAATCATTAAGTCCATATGGGGTATGGGGTACACATTTCAATCGCGCTGTAAAATCATAGATTGAATAAAGAATTATAGATTATATAAAGAAATCATAGATTGAATAAAGAATTATAGATTATATAAAGAAATCATAGATTGAATAAAGAATTATAGATTATATAAAGAAATCATAGGTTGAATAAAGAAAGTACTAATTTACTTTCATCAGGTATCTATAGAAGAACTTACAGAAACTGAATGCACGTTTAAGAAACACATACTTCAAGTTGTTTTTTGGACAAATGACTGCAGCTAAATTAAAATTCACTCACTCTTAGATAAAATTAACCACAGAATATTTTTGTGTTACACGAAATAGACTTCAAAAAGATATATGTGATTCATACGCACCAGATATTCAACATTTTTCTAGGTCTAGATACTAAAGGGTTAATTTGATGCTTTTTAAGCTCCAAATTATGACATAGATTTAGTGTGTCTACTTTAAAAACAGAAATTTTTGTATCCTGTTGTTCCTTAATTTTATCAAAATATTGTTATGGTTTGATCTTCATTGTAAAGAACAAGGTATTATTAGGTATGTAACATTTTTTAACACTGTTGATCTTTTTGATTCAATTATATGTACATACTATCGATCTTGTAGAATGTAATAGACCTAATTCTTGTATGATATAGAAGTGAGAACATCGAACGTTAGCAGTCACATTACTGTTCAGTCAAGTGCTTTGCTGTATTAGATATGAATATTTCTTTTCACAATCCAGATAATATATTCAAATAATGTCATTCGAATGATGTAAATGATAGTAGATTTTGCGCAAATTTAATTACTTACGTAGGATTTAATTGCCAGTAAATTTTAAATTGTTTATGATCATGTATTATTTATGCTATTATTTTATTTTTATGAAACACTTATCTTTAAGACCGTGTTTTAAAAATGGATCATATTTGTTTAGATGTGATCTATCGTTGCATTTTATCAAATGTTATTACAAAGTTTGTATATACTTTCAAAATAATTTTTTTCAGATTTTCAGTATGTTTTAGTTTCTATGATAATTTTATAGGCTTAACTAAAGATGATTGGTAAGGAATTTTTGTAAGATTAAGAGACTCGATTAATACTATTTGGAGATGCGCAAATATGAGAATTTTATTGAAAATTTATGTTGCATGCAAAGTAAAAGTTTGATATTTTCAACTAAATGGATTTCTCGAATCGGTCAATTTTCCTTTTATAGCTAAACTCAATTAACGTTTCTAAATCATTCGTCTATTGATCTCCATCGAACCTTACGGTATCGATTCTTAATTAAACCCCAGTATTTTGTGAAAAGTGCATTTTAGCAACATTTTCGCAACCGCGCGTTCCTGAAATCTTTGCAAAATTCCTATCGTCGTTGCGCCCAGCTTTAAGAGAGAGAAAGAGAGACACGCATTCTTTTGAACATAAGCGGCGCGTCGCGAGCAGCGCGCGGTACTCGAAAACTTTCCGCTGTTGTCTTGTGCATCGCGAGATTCTTAGAGATAACAAATCTGTCCCTTACTCATTGTATTTATTCGCGCGCTCCTCGAGTGGCTATGCTCGATGCTTATATTGCATATGGCTTCGGGTTTTGGCTTGGATTGCGTTGGCAAATATTTTTATTTCGATGATGCATTCATCGTGATTTTTGCATCATATAGATCAGTATTCATAGTTTGGAAGATAATATATGCTCATTTCTTAAAACTTATTCACTATTTTATCGATTAACACGGTGACATCTGATACCATTGTATTTAGTCTATAATTTATTCCATATTTAGCATATGAAAGCAAAAATATTCCTACGCAATACTCTGAAAGTTTACACAGTTTTTATGATGATAATAAACACGTGTGAATATTGACATGTTGATATTTTTTAGACTCTATTGTTACTGACTTAACAAAAATGAGATGGATTTTATTAATGTAAATATTTGTTGGTCTGGGTATTTATTTCTTAGTGGTATAAGCATAATTTAACTTTGAAATTTTAGTTTAAATTAAGAGTCTCATCGATCATTGTACCGGTTATGTACTTACTTACGTTTGAAAACTTTTATTCGACTAGATGATACAAATAATCGTGATAAATAAGTGACAGGTAAAAATGATTGGAATCGATGATTTAATTATTATCTCGATATGAATTTTATCGTGTTTTTCTTAGTTAAAACTACGATTTTATTCTGGTAAAAATAAAACATAAAAAATAAAATTAAAATAATAAATAAAAATTTGTTAAATATATCCAGTTTTTGTAACACTTTAACTTATCAGAAATTTTGTGTAAAGTTGTTTCGATGTCTATATGATTAACTATTTTTAACATTCATACGGTTTCCATCATTTGGACCGAGTTTCTTTATCTATTTGTGTAAAGTTGTTTCGATCTCTATATGATTAACTATTTTTAACATTAATACGGTTTCCATCATTTGGACCGAGTTTCTTTATCTAGCTTTTAAGGTGATGTTAAACCCCCGTGTTACTAGTAAATACGGGGAACCACTTTTTTCATTCATTTTTCAATCTTAAGAAAATATCTCTATGGAAAGTTGTTCTTTTTGATTGGGACAACAACTTTCCAAAGAGTTAATTATTCAAAATTGAATAAGACATAAAAAAGTGGATCCTGGTATTTTTCGGTGACAGGTGGCTTTAGCATTACCTTAATTATTAAATTCACTATCATACACACTTGTAGTTATTTTAACCTTTTAGTGCCCAGACCTTTTACTATTTTACTGCATATGAAAAAGAGGAACATTATTAAGGATACGTTAATATAGTATTTCTACTGGATATAGTACTTATTTTTAGCAATTTCTAAGAAGTTCATGATCTTTCTACGCTCAAGAATAGTTTTATCGACTTTCTCAGCAGTTTCACAAAGCCATCAAAAAGCTCATCAAACTTTTTTAGCTCAAACAAAAAATCTCACTTCTCTCTTTAGATTTTCAAATCCAATAATAAGAAAATCCGCAAATTTTTCATGTCCCCTGTACAACCAAAACCCTTCTCTATACCTCCAAATTACGACACACTACAAAGAAATCGTCAACGTTCGCACGCACGTTGCTCAACTGCGAACAAAAAAATCCCTCGCAACCATCGACGATCCCACCGTATTACACTCACGTGAGCGTCGTGCTCTGGTGAGAGCAAAAAAAAAAAAGAAACAGCGGAGCAGACCTTCGCGAGAAAGCATCGCGTGGGTTTACGCGGATAAAGTGCACCTGTAACAACAATGATCCCGCGCGTCGCCGAGTTTATCTCGATCGCACGCGTAATGCAACGCAATGAACGCGTGCGCGCGAGAGTTATGATGCGTAAGTGCATGTTATACTGGCGAGGCGATCGGTGCAGTTTGTCTTTGCTGCGAGGGAACGATTTTTCATTTTTTTGTCCTGATGATTTTATCGTTTTTAATTGTAGGACTGTAAATAGTCGATGATTAGATATGAATATTGATTAGGGGTGCAACAATGTTTTGTGACTTTGATTGAGATAGTTGTGGATTAATTGTAGATTTGTAATTGGTATACTTTGCCATTGTTTCTGTTTGAAACAAACTTATGTCGCTATCTTAGTGACGTATAACTGTTGGGCGTATATTAATATACTGCCCTATAATAGTGCTATAGAGTTGATTATTAAGCATCTGTAATATAGTTTGAATGGAAATAAATCTATTTAGATGATTGATAGAATTGATATATCATGAAATTTTTGTAAAATAGATTTTGTAACGCGCTTAAAAACTTCACTATTAACGAAATATTTCCTTCAAAATAAATTTACTCTTATGCTATAAATGATTATCTTATCGACTTCTTAAATAATTTTATTTCAATCTGATATTAATTTACAGTATCTGGTTGATCACTGATCAGTCTGCAATGACGAATTCTGATATTATTGGTTACTATATACTGATTCAATATTCTTGTAAAATTAGCAATATTTTGCCGGGTATAAATACAGTAAAATGATATTAAAACGCAATTTAATAATCAATAAAATTGTTGTCAATCAATAGTGACTTAGGTTTTTGATTAAATCACTGAATTAAAAATTCTTCAAAATCTATGTAATGATACTGTAAGCACTTCATATTTTAACATTTATATAATATAATTCTCTTTTTTGTTACAGGTGAGTCGTATGAATCATCCCTATATTAAATCTTCTTCGGAGCGTGAGTAATTAAATATAATGAATTAAGATAATGTTAAAACCCCTGTTACCGATAAATACGGAAACCACTTTTGTCGTTTCATTGTCATTGACAACAAGGTTTTAGTCTTTAATAAGTACCAGAAGTCTATTTGTATAATAAGAAAAGAAAATAACAACCCTGGTAGAAAATTCTCTAGCTTTATCGAGGCCTTCGATTATTAATTTGCATGACAAACTAGATAAATTTACAAAGTTCTCGATTATTTTCCACTAGGGAATTTCGAAAATAAATATACATAACGTTGAAATGATCCAATGGAAATCTTGTACACTCAATATTGATATTGAGAATTTCCCTTCGTTTATTTGGAGTGTACAAGAGATATGTATCTCATACATGTAGAAAAAGCATTTATTAAAATAAGTTAATATATACAAGGTCTAAATAATATATTCTGTTTTAACTATTTGTAATAATGTTTTTGACTACAGCTAAAACTAATTCCTTCTAATATGTGCGAGTCTACTATTTTAGCATTCTTATACCAAAAGTCGTAATTCGAAGTACTTTAAAGATCCATTAAACAAAACAGTCTCGCGAACGGACCCCCCTTAAAAACACTTATACCCCACATTGCGCATTGCGCTCATTCATATACCCAACAAACTCTCGAAACGCACTCATCAAATCACGGCGTCACGTCGACTCACGCGCCTGCACTATCAACACACCTCGTGTAACCAATTATCTCGCCGGCAACACGCTAATACCCATAACACCACGAAAATCCACCAATTCCACAAACAAGCTCTCGAGCTCGGGTTTACACACGCGGGCACATAAAGCACACACCTTATCGTTCCGCCGCGATAAACCGAAACACCTCCTTCGGGCTCTTTCCACGCCACGCATGCACGAAAATCCCCTCGCTCTCTCTCACTCGAGACGTGTGGTATAATTGACATCGCGGAATGGCCTCCTTCCGTCGAAACTCGTAAACTCTCTCTGCACACGACGGCGGCAGCGCGCCGATGACGATGAGCAGCGAGTTCGACTCACGTGTGCGCTCTCCTTTCTCTCTTTTTTCTTCTTTGAAGATAGTCGGAGCTGATAAAAGCGCGCGCGACGGTATAGGTGAGATTACTCGTGGGAGATTGTGATGCGAGGCCCCCCCGGAGGTGCGGATTGCATGCAATTGGTGTCGCGGGCGAGCGCGGAAAATTTCGCCTATGCTAGAGATGCGCGAAGGTTCGAGGATGTTTCATTCGGCGAGGTTTGCTTTTGGTTTTTAACATGTTTTTTTGTTAATGGAAATGTTGAACTTGATAAAATAATTCTTCAATGGAAATCTTTATTCTTTAGCATCTTAACCTGTTAAAGTACAGTTGTGGTTTTATGATTGATGATTATTGAGTTCGTTCATGTTTTTCAGGGAGCGTGATGTGATGTTATTTACTTGTTCCATACATAGCAGGTTTTGAAGATCTTAGTATATTCTTCAATTTTTTACGAGAAAAATATACGCATTATTTAAATTTATGCCAAGTTTTTACTTTCGTGCAATAACTACTTTATACCCGGAAAAAACAGGCAAGACTTAGATTCTAAACGTATTTGGCTATATATGTATATTATTTGTCAGCATATAATTTTATTATTCTTCATTTTATTGACGTTGTTTAGTATGACATTGATTCTCGGAAGAGTTTTTAACTGGTAATGTTGCGTTTATTTATCTGTATGATACTGCGGATTAAGACATTATGACAGACATATCGAAATATTGCGTCATATGCATTCTAAAATTATTTATTGAGTTATAAATGCAGCAATCACAAATAAGTATATGTAGATTTTAATATTATAATTCGAAATAGATATAACAACAGATACAAGATAAAAGTTACTTTAAGTAACACTATTCTATTTTTCATTGTTTGCGGTAGTGTTTGTTACATTTGAAGTAGATACATTTGTGTATGGTAAGACGAACAGTAGAAATCTTTGAAAGCCTGTTGTCGTGGAAAACACTGAGGAGGTATACGATACGCAAATAAGGATTGATTTGAAGTTTGAAAAATACTTCAAATATTGAAGTTACTTATTAAATCGTAATCTTGCTTACAGAAACAAGTAGGATAGGGGTTAAAATGAACTTTTAAGCGAATTGTGATTTTGAAAGCCTACAATGTTTTTAAAATCAGACTTTCTTCTACACTTTTCTTGTAATTATAAAGATTATTGAGATCGCACTTGAATGTATGCACACGCATAACGTAAAATAATTCTATTAAAAATAAGAAAGTCCATAACCTCACCTTTTTCTAGGCTAAGTGAAAGTGAGCTATCTTTAGTTTTATCGTAAAAACATACAATTTATTCTGAAAGATTGTGCTTTTATCAATAGCTCTAATAAATTAGTTAATAAAAAGAAGTTTCAGAAATACGTATAACAGGTGTTCGAAGCAAAATCCTTTTCGAGATAAAGCTTGAAAAACATAATTAATATTCATCCCAGTAATATTAATCTCAGCTGTGATACACCACGTAACACCGAGTCGCCATTACTATCCCATTCCCAAATGTACCTAATAAATCTAAATCGTCCTCGCACCTCAGCAACCCCTCCCACGCTGCCGTTTCCGGGACGGAGTGACGCGGCCGCCCCTTGTTTACCCGGCCACCTATATACCCCCGAAAAAAAGCACCAGCCAGCAGCCCACATTCCCCTCCCTCTCCCTTCCCCCGCGTCTAGCACGCGACCCGAATTCACATCGCCGATCGGCTCCTTATAGCGAGCGGGTCTATTTTTGGCGGCCGGCGAATTATTCTCGGGTGCAAGATGCCGCGCTGGCTATTCGTGTATACCTCTTAGAAGCGACTCGCGTGAGTCGGTCTGGTAGATGAGAGAGAGAGAGAGAGAGAGAGAGAGATAGATGCAGGATGTGCAGAAGCCGTCATTCAGGCGTTTCTATGTACTTTGCTCGCGTGTTTTATACACGCGCAGACGAGCGGAGCGTCGGGGAAAATTGATGGACTTATTTGTCCGATCGAGTTGGCGTGGCTTGGCTTGTTTTTCTTGTGCGAGGATGGCGGATGGGTATTTTTTCAGTGTGGAAATTCCAGGATCTGTGTTAGATGTATGGGCATGCATTTTTATTATCAATACGTTGTTTCTTGCGTATATATATTTCAAATGAATTTTTGTAAGAAAGATCTTCGTTGAAATTTCAGATGGATCCGTAGTCTTGTTTTCGAGAAAATTTCATACGCGTTTTATGCTAAGCAAATTTACTCCATTAGTTCCAATGAACGGGATCGGTTCAACATTTTTAGAGATAATTTTTTGATCGATGTAAAGATCCTATGAACATTTCAGGTTGATTTATTAGTTCATTCTCAAGATAATTTAACTTTGTTAATACGTTCTGCATATATAATTTTATGTGTGACGTATTTCAACGGAAGTTACTCATTTTGAAGTAAATGTAGCTTTAATAGTATATTTATGCCTAGATACGTTGTATTATTGAGAATAACAATTTTAAAAAATGCAAATTTTGATGTGATTTGAACCGTTTTAAGTCAATATTATATTAACGTATCACATAAATCTGAACACAGTAATATTTGAATAAAGATTGTACAAAAAATTTCTTCCACTGTTATATAATCTATAAAGATATTCATGTCTTATCTTAAAGCTTTTAATTAGCAATGACACTTGTAATGATACTATACGTTAATTGCAGGAGTGTATGCGTATCAGCTTTCTTAATAAACTGTTTCAGTATGATCAACATTCTTCAATTTCATTTCTTCTTCGTGGAAATACAATCCAGTAACCATTGATAATTAGACTTTCAAGAAACTTCTTCAAAACACAAAAGAGTACCATTGACGTTTCTACTTAATTAAGTCAAAACTTAAATGCATAAGTACGTAAAAAAGTCCTTTCGATATGCAAAACAGAATCATAAATAAACAAAAACTCTCTATGCTTATAATTACCCTCAGGCAAACCTCAATAATAAAAAAGAACTCAGGAATGTTGTTCCCTCCGCAAAAGATAGATATTCTTTCAAAGTGCTTATTATACCCTATCCTATACTGACCTATCATGTATTTGTTGTATTTGATTTAAAAAATCTATAAATCTTATTCGATTTTATATTTTCAAAGTTCATCTTCATCTGTATCAAAAATATAAAGTATTCACCGCGTCAAAATAAAATACCACTGCCGATTCATTAGATCTAATTCTTCAAACTTAATTAATCATTCTTATATGAAATTATTTGTTCTAATATATTAATGTGAGCCGCTATTGCTTATTAATAACCTAATTATAGAAAGATAGTATCATACAAATATAATTAAACTTTTTATGGTTACTTTACAAGATATAACCTATTAAAAAAAATTGTTTCCCTGTATAACAAGATAACAACGAGAGCTAATAAAGAAATTCAAATTTACTTCATTCATTTAACACTCTAATTAAACAGCTAAAACAGTTAAAGAACGTTTTCTAATTTTCATAAAATGCACAATAAACTTAAAAAATATAAAATCGAGCCAAACTCCCCAATGTTTTACAACAACATAATACCCTAACTTGAACCAACGGGGTACACCATCATCTCAACAAAACACCTCAACAAATGCTCGCCAAACTCATCGGCGCGCGCTGCTGCACGTGCGGACGTGTGCTGCGTCAGGGTCGCCGTCGTCGTCGCGGTGAACAATAAATTAACGAAGAGAAACCAGATTGGACCGGTTGCACATGTTATAGCTGCAGGAAATTTCGATTATCGCGCGCTCGATGAACTTTGCGATTTCGCGGGCGGAGAGAGAGAGAGAGAGAGAGAGAGAGAGAGGGAGAGAGAGAGAGAGAGAGAGAGAGAGAGAGAGAGAGAGAGAACGTTATCCGCGGAGCTGTGTATGAGGATATTTTTTTTCAGTGGATGAGTAGAGCTCTATTGGACAGTTGATTTAATTATAAATGATAACGTAGTTGTTGGTAATGTAGGAAGTATTTGATTTTATTTGATTTTTGATGATGATGGGTGTTGGTGCTTTGAATGAGGTTTAATACGTAGATAAAGTGAGATAAATGTTTGCTTCATTTAAAGAGTTTGAAGGCCATAGATGATCCCTGGTGAGTAGTTTCATCGATTTCTTGATTTTGAATATGAAGTGTTTCCTGCGAACAATAAATATTCCAATATATTTGAAATTTTGGTTTGAAAATATTATATCGATGGCCCTTACGAAAATTAGTACGTTTCCGATTTCTCAAAAATATACTAGTTTTTTTTAGAGACCTCTTATAAAACCTAACGTTCTTGAGATTCTCTTACAACGTTTAATGCTTTTTTTTATTTTTCGTGAAATATGAAACGTGATAGTCTATGTGAGTATATTTATGAATATTTGTTGAATAATAAATGTTCAAGTATTTATTTACAACAATTTTATTGATTTTTATTCACAATTTCTTAGTCGTTTAAAAGAATATTAAGTATAATTATTGAATATAATTGGTTTAGTAAAACGACAATGATACACACACTTTTCCAAAGTATCCTACTAAATATTTGTACAAAATAATAGGCAGATTAATCAATTTTCATATACGTAAGAAGTATGTAGAAATTGGTCTATTTTGTTTAATTTTTTAGTAAAAATGAATTAGTTATTAATGAATAGTGACACAAATTGATTCTAATTTTGTAAAAAAGAAAAAGATTAGATTTTAAAAATTTTGATAATTAGTAAAACTTAAAAAATTATGCGTATGGCTTTGGACATATGTTAAAAATGCGTAACTATTTTCTTGGCATTATGATTTATACGCTCATATTGGAAGCAATGATTTAAACAGATACAAAAACGTCAACGCAATCGTAACCCATGTATATAACGATAGGTGTAAATTATCCTTCGCGACGGGTTCTACATAATGAAGTGAAAGAACGCATTGCCAGATAAAAGTAGTGCAAAATATTAACAAATATGCAAAAACTGCAAAGCAATTACTTTATAAAGAGAAACCTAAGAATTATCATATTTATGTAACTCGAAGAAAACATTTTAGTGTTACATAAACACAAAATTTGGTATACATATTATTACATTTTTTTGTACTGTAAATTTCAGAAAATATTTAAAGATTCATTTTTCTTCTAAGAAATATTTCATACAAGAAAATTATACAAATATATTTCTAAATTATAATTATAATAATTAAACTTAAGTTAAGTTTACCTTATTAATTAATAACTTAAAATTAATATAATACAGTTTTAATAAATCTGACTATTAGTGTATTTTATTCTCTCACGATTAAATTATCTTTCTTAATTGCAGTAAATTGTTAATCCATAATCAAATCAAATTAATTATCAATTTTATATTTTTCCTTCCTATAATCCAGAAGATTTTCTGTAAATATTCAAATATCATCCAAACCTCGCCATGTTAATCAGAGTTCAAAGACCCTACGAAGCAACCGAAAAAGTATTTACCAATCACCCTACAAACTCCCAAAACACCAAAACCTCGCCAACCAACGCATCTACGGTCTCTCCCCATCTCTCTCAAAAACCTCCTAAACAAACAATCCCCCCTCACCTTCCCAACACAATTTCCCGGAATTCAGCTCACCGCGCACAATCGCAATCGCAAGTGCATGCGCTCAGACATCCTTAAAAGCGCAGAAGTCGCGCGGCGAGTATCCCGAGAGCGATGAAAATTATTATGCTCGCCGTTCGCTCGCGCAAGTCACGTTGCAGGCCACGCGCTCGCTCGCTCCGGCCGTGTGATGTAGGTTAGTATTTTTACGAGGCGCAGCGCGCGGCGAGCGCGCATATACAAATACGGGCGCAGACCGAGTAGAGAGCGAACAATCGCACATGCACGCGAGCGAGAGAGAGAGGGAGAGAGTAGAAGTAGTAGTAGCCTCTCCCGAGCTGTGTTGTGCTTTATAAAAGCAATGCCGCGCGAGAGCGTATTTGGAACGCGCTCGGCCTTTTTTTTTCGCAACCTGCTGGTTGACGGTGTGTATTTTTTTTTTGCGCGAATGGCGATGTGTGTGCATTTTTTTTATAAGCTGTTGCGTGGGGAAGAGTGGATGTTGTCATCGATGGAGGTTTAGTCTTGAGGCTTGAGAGAAATGTGAGACTGGTAGCGTGGTGTAGAGAGCGCAAAAATTGTTCAATTTGAAGAGAATTTGAGGCTTTTAGGGTTGAGCACCTTCTTTCATAAAAGTAGATAAACATACGCCTCGACGTACGATTAAATAAATGTCTTGACAAATTCGACTGTTACTACTGAAATGTATATAAATGGTACAAGCCTGTATGTAGCTTTTTCAAACGTTCTCCACCTCTAGAGGGGTTGAATTTTTACACTAGTTAAAGTCCGTTTACATCATGAATAATGGTACAGGCATTATAGTTTGTTATAGGAGACAAAATTTTCCGATTCCGTGATTCAGATTACCAACTTTCTTTTATTCAATTTTTGATTGTATATTTAGATCTGAATTTGTTGGTCTGCATAGCGGCTTTGAGCTAGATTCTATTGAATTATCGCATATTTGTAAGATTGGTGCTGGAGAACAGATTTCTAAAATTTAAAAATTGTTTATATAATCAAAGTACATACATTAATTAATTTTAGAGCGATCTATTGGAAATATCTACACAGACGAAAATCAGAGTAGGGAAGATCAGATATAGAAAAAAATAGGGGTGGGTCTTGTGGATCTTTGATTTGAAAAAAAGTAATATAAAATTTTAAAATTTACAACACTTACAGAAATTGTATTCTACTATATTAAGTCCACGATCTTGGATTTTTAAATTTCTATCGTAATCTTTGCTACTCAAAAAAATTTCACCAAGTTGTTGATTGAAACCAAGCAGTTTTTACTATAAAACTCTTCAATATTCAAAAGCTGTTTCATTCACATAAAATATTAGAAAAAGCCTTATGGTTTACATCAAGATTTGCAGAAACAATAGACCTCACCAAACTTACATAAATCTTCTCTAAAAACGTTCCTTCTTAAAAAAATTCACATAAAATCTCACCAAATCCAAATCAATAAAAAAAAGACCAAACCAAAGCCAGTATAAAACTTGCACAAACACCCGGTCGCTCACGTGACGGCCGCGCGTCTCGCTTCTGTTCCCTCCTCCACGAGTCACATGCTCTCTCGGATTTCTCCTCTTCGCCACCTCCTCTTTGCCTCGCCGCGGGTGTCGTCAGATCACGCGAATTCCGGATTCCGCGCTGGCAGCCGACTTGTACCTACCCACTACGGAGAAAGGTATAGCTATACGCATACGCCGCTGCAGCCGCGTTGTCCTTCGCCGTATGTGCCTACCTCGCGGGCAATCGAAGGCTCCCGAGAGACGAACACGCTCGCCACGTGACTTTTAGACGGGAGCGCTGGTGGTGGCCATAGTGGAGAACGACGCCGATGACTGTAACGCTCGTTAAGCATTCGTTTCGCGTGCGGCGCGTGATCTGCTGGGTTTAATACAGGAAGGAGAGAGAGAGAGAGAGAGAGAGAGAGGTGGAACGAGGTTTATGAGGAGGAAAAGTTTCGAAGGAGGTGGTGGGGTGAGTGGCAAAGTGAGCTTGAGGAGTGTTGGAACAATTGAGGGGGTAGAGGGATGATTGGAGTGGTGGTTGTTTGAAATATGAATTGTGTGATGTATCGAATAAGGAAAAAATTGATGTGCTCTTTATCCGTAGAGACTGAGTGCAGTGTAGCCTCTTAATTCAAGATCAGGCTGGCTCAGCAAAATGGATTAGAATTTAGATTGAATATTTTAACAAATTATGAACATTATTTGATAAGAAATTCTGTTAATCGTTTTATCAATTGCTTCGTATTGATGTTGTAAAAATGTTGCTCTTGGATTAATAAAATAATCAAAATTGTAGTCATGGTAGAAATATTGTTGATCGAAATTAGAGTACATAAAACTAGATTTCGCAATGCCACAAGAAGTCATTTTGATCCAAAAAACTGTAAACGGTTACCATTTCCTAACTATTACATGTTTTAGGTAAAACGTAACGGTATTGTTCCAATTCACTGAAAAAAGTCCTGTTAACCTGTTTTTATAACTGTTAAAATTAGAAGGTACTACAATTGATATTTTTTACCTTTCATTTTATATATTGTTTTACCATGAGAGATTTTGGAGTACCTTACTTCGCGGGCAACTTTAACAGATTAGTTTGTCAGTGAAAATACCTTTAAAACTCACAAAATTTCATCTATTTTTTATAATTTTTTCGTTAGGACGACGGCTGAGCGGAAGAACCGATCAACTCGGTGCGCAATTGAAGAAGAAGTTAACTCGGACTGCACCCCAAGAGTGGATCAACTCAGCTATCGCGCGAAGGACGGCTTCTTTAGCCAATTATTCTTCGCTTTACGTTATGTTTTGGCAACTCTAAGAAAATATGAGAACGAATATGACCGCAAAAAAAGCAATTTACTATTTTTTCTAGAGTTGCGAAAACAAAACGTAAAGTGAAGAATAATTGGCTAAAGAAGCCGTCCTTCACGCGATATCTGAGTTAACCTCTTCTTCGAGTGCGCGATGAGTTGATCGGGTTTTCCGCTCTGCCGTCGAGGAGCTAATAATTGAAATATAATCGAGGTTAAACCATTAAACTCAACATGTTTATAAGATATTTTTTCGGCACTGAAGGGGCTAACACTAATGTGATCGTTGTAAAACGTTACTAAAGTATGACCGTTAACAGATCAATAGATAGATAGATAGATAGATAGATAGATATATAGATAGATGGAAGTGGAAAGATTTTGTATTATAAATGTAATCGCTGACAAAGAATTCGTAATATCGATTTATTTTTTTTAGTTTCAAGCTAAAATACTTATAACTGTGTTACTCAGTTTTTTCTGCAATATCAAGGAAGTACCTTTTGTTTTTCTATTAGCAGATTTTCACTTCGACTTTTCCCTCAGCTAAACATGATTGTCTTTATCAAAACTGCCGCGTTCCGACGTTGCGATTCAGCAACTCTATATATCTGTTTACCTTCCTGCATGTCTGCGCTGTTTGCAAGAAATTAAGAATAGTCGAATCAAAAATATTTACTCTGATTTGTAAGACATCCTATAATACGATTGTCTAAAATAGCTTTTAGAATCTAAAATAACTTATTGTTAGTTTATTATAGCATAGTATTTATGCTGTTTCATATAAATTTTTACGTACTTTCTTGTGAAAAATATTAAATTAAATATAAGTGTTACTTGTGTAAATGTGCAAGTTATAAATATATAAGTATTACTTGTGTAAATGTGCAAGCTATAAATCGAATATAAAACCATCCTATACTGCATGTACCCTTTCTTTTTAAGTGTATTATACAATAACTTTCTGAACGTTTGGCCACCCAATATTATCTCTACGCAATACAATAATAACATATGTAAGTAGTTTCCTCAAAATCTACGTTCAGTTTCTCCAATTCCTGCACGAAATACAAATCCACAAATACGCAATTACAAAAATACACGACAATCATTCAACCTCATACTCTCCCAGCAATTACTGAATTTTCTAAATCTTTTTCCCAATATCGCTAACCTATCCTAAAATCTTACACCACGAAAGTCACTATGATAGTGATAATTACATCTATACAAAAAAAAAAACAAATCGCTACACTGCGAGCGTGCGCGCAATAACCCCCTAAAAACTACATATACGCAACCAAATTCACGCCACGATCCCGCTACAAAAGTCCGTATAATCTTTAGCGGCACGCAAGCGGCGCGGCACGAAAATGACGCCCGTGGCTCGCACGTGACATGATTATCGTGTCACGATCTACGGACTAATTGCACGCACGAACGCCCACGCATGGCTGTTTGCGCGCACGCGCGCGCGAACTTCACATGCTGGAGGTATATAGGAGTATACCAGCGGCATATACGTGTCAATGAGTCGAGACGTCGCGCGCGGTTGTAAGTGCCGTTTTATTAATAGAAGCGACACGAGTGTGTAGAATTACCTGCTATTTTTTTCTTTTATTGCCGCTGTGTTTTGCTATATCGGTGCTGTGTGTAGTTCTAGATGCAGAAGCGCGATGATCGTATGGCTGTGAGGAAAATTGCACGGCTGGAAGTGGAGTTTTTCATTTTGCTGTGGTTGACGCGTTGGAGAAAATGTGTACATGCGAATTTTTCTGAGAATGCTTGCCGACTGTTTTTAACTTGTTGACTGAGCTGATTCTTTCTCCGAAATAATTTTACTTTTTTTCTTTATTGGTTTTCTTTATTAGTATTTTTAGCTTGATTGTCGCTGATTATAAGGATCTTGAGGATAATGTTGGATGGTTGAAATAAAAAGATAAGTTGCTTAATCACAGTGACTAATTACCTGTCAATTACAGTGCAGTCCTTTCATTTTTATTCCTGGCCTACAGACTTGTTTTTACAATAATATAGTAATCAATGTTTTATTTTACTTTTTATTAGGACATAAAAATTGTTTAGCGACAGTAAAGGGGATTTATTACATTTTCAACGGCATTACTTTTCGTAAATACACAAACTATTATTTGTAATGTTAACTAGGTATACAATTATTAAAAATAATAAAAGTGAAAAGATAATCTAACCCGTTTACGCCGCATGTGTCCTGGAGGATGCAATTGTTTTTTTCGTATTGATTGTTATAAAATTTCTACTTGATAAATACAAAAGTTGCAATACAAATATATTCATCAGGTCGAAGTGGAGTATTTAAAATCTTATAATAGAGGTCTACATTATATGCACAAAGAACGAGAAAACTAAAGAAATTGTCGTTTTAAACGCTTTAAAAGAAAAACGTTTTTAAATTTTCAACAACACGAATACAAAGTTTGCTAAATATGCAATCTCTTTCAACATTTTCGACGTTATCTAAATTCCTTGGACACCTCGCGCGCGCGAGCATTCTGACATGAAATTCGTCGCAACGTCGCGTCGCGTAGTTGTCGCTTTCTATCGTGGCAGCAATTGGTCGCGGCAGCAGCTCTTGAGTGTTTTTGAAGAGTGAAAGGCCACACGCGCGTGCGCGCGCGCGCGATCGCGCAGGCCCCTATAAAAAGAAGAATAACAAAGGAATGCACGAGAAAAATCGTGTCGAAATCCCTGCTGGACATTGATGAAAATGAAAACTCACAGGCGCTGTACGTGGAAAAACTTTTAAAGTCGAATAATGGGAGAGAACGCGTTGGCGTAACTGCGTTGACTTTCGAATAACGATTTTCCGTATATAAATTACTTTCTTAGTTTTTGAATTGGTTTGTGTTTAAGAGAAAAAGATGGTTGATAATCATTCTTAGAAAATTTGTTGTAGAAAGTAGTTTAAACTTGTATGCCAATTATTAAATAATGATCCTGGATCATTAGGAGAATTACCGTATTTTACTAGGTACTGCGAATTGATGATTACCATAATTTTATTATTGGCAACTATAAATTAACGGTTTTAATAAAAAGAGTTTCGTAAACAGGTACTACTTTTTATTAGCGTATTAATTATCGGTAGTAACAGTCTATCAACACAATAAAACAAAATAAGTTATTGAAGTTGCTTTGCTCCACTATGAATTCTTATCGAAGAAATATTAATTTGTACAGAACAATTGATGATCGACTACTAGATTTTGATAGGTAGTTCAATTTAAAGCAGTCAAACGAAATTCAACATCTGCAGAGGATTTGATTTTTGCGAAATGTATGAGTGGCAATTTCATTACATAGTAAAAGACTTCTAAGGATTACAGTCAGAAAAAAACGGCAATAATTTGCTACGAATTATTCAATTATTTATTTTTACTAATTAAAAAAATGACAATTATTATTGTGTAAATATATTTTAGTTATTCGTAATCATTTGTCGATCATATTGCTGTTACAGACCTGCTGGTCAGTCAAGTTTTAACTATATCAAAGACGACAAAGACAATCATCAAGTTGGAGTTATTAGAAACGTCACAAATTGCATTGTTTGAGCTAATGACTATGGAATTTCGGCAATTCGAGCTGTAATTATTTACTTTTTCAACATTCGTGAGATTGAATTAACGAAGAATTTTTAATTTCTTATCAAAAACCTGCAGTGATATGCTCTTTAATGCAGAGCAAATAATTATTTACTGGACGAGAATTAATTAAGGAAAGAAATTCGTCATTTTCTATTTTATTATATAGTTAAGCACCCAATTCATGATAGCTTTTCGCTATTCGCTAAAACCCTGATATATTTCTGTAAAAATGTAAGCTTAATTATTGTCATATCATATCCATTATTAAATCGAGAGCATAGAGGTGCCTTAAAATAAAAAATTCTTAAAATGAAAGTTTGTTATTTCCCTTATAAAATACCATAGCTATTATCCATATCTATTTGATACCAAAATAAATCACCCAATACCAACAACACAACCCCAAAAACATCCATCCCTCCTCTCAAAACCTCCCATCACACCACGCCGCAAGAAACACTCTCGACGCTACATCACTGCGTTTCATTTCATCGCAATGCGCACCGCTCTCGTCAACACGTTGCACCTTATATACATAAAACTAGTATACCCAAAGCCTACAAACGTATCGTACGCGTGTGTGGGATGGGCGGCTGCACTCCGCGCTCCTCGTGTTTACGGCCGCGCGCGCGCGCGTTCCTGCACGTGCGGCTTTTCACGCTCTCAAGGCGAGCCAGCCGCCGATGCGTGCAGCGAGCAGTGGCTAAAGCCTCATTGAGATCGATTGCCAGATGCCGCGGGTGCCGCAATTACGGCGACTCGAGGTGGCAGGATTGACTGGGGTGTTTGAGTCTTTGGGGAGGAGGGGTGGGAGACGTGAGACATGTGGAATTTGATGGGGTTTGGGATTTCTTGATCGGTAGTTGCTGGACAGCCTGGTTGGAATAGAATAAAGCGATGTTTAATTTATTTGTTGGTTAGATTCATTGTATTGATCCTTTAGGTTCTGGTCCTGAGAACTAACTCTAGGGCCGAGATACTTTTTCTTTTGTTGATTCTGAAAATTTCATGGAATGTATTAAAAAATTCTACAAACTAAATGTATGGGTAAGATTAAAGTAGACTATGTATTCCGAATTTTATAAGGAGCTTTGAAATGTGTTCTATATAATAGAAGTTGAAAAAATTGAGAAAAAGAAAGTAAAAATAAAAAACTTTTGTTGCAAAGATTCACTTTTAAGGGAAAAAAATACACTTGAAATTTTTAAAGAATTTTTAGCAACAGCTTCTAAGCTTCGAACTTTGAGGTAATAATATCATAATTTATTTCGAGTATCACTTACTATATTTATTTAGAAAAAAATGTAACTCATTATGATTTTCTTCTTTAACTTTTAATTCTTAATTTTTTAGTTAAGAAAATTCTAGATAAAAATTTTTTGAGTACCTACATTATCTAAGTAGCTCAAAAAAATTAATTTGTACTGATCTTGCACTACGAAACTATCATTCTTTAGTAACTGTCAAACAGATACCTATACTATTTATTTTTCTCATTGTGAGTGACGGATTTTCCAAGAATGTTTGACGTACTGTTTTTAATTCGATTAGTCGATGATTGGTATATTTTGTGTTTTTACTCTGGATTATGAATATTTAATGATTATGGATTTCAAATGCGATTTCCGGTTCGTATAATTGGAAATCAGTTTTTCCATCGCTGAATATTTTAATGACGTGTAGCATGTTTTGCGAATTGGAAATTTTCTCTCATAATGAAAAATGTGGACTTATTATTAGTAAATAGCTTGTTGAGTTTTCCAGAAGTTGTTGCACATTTTTATGACAATTTATCGCTATGCGTAACCTTGATATAGAATTATTGATATATTAGTTGTTTATATGAATTTGGAGTATGATTTTGTTAACTTTTCCATTATATATTATACATTCGTTTTCTTTGAAAAAGTATTCTTCCTTATAGACTGTTCGTACAATAATTTCAATTATTTATACGATGCATTTATGCACAATGACTGCTTTATAACTATTTATCAAAATTGGATTATCTGTACACTTCGAACATAATTTTACTAAATTACACAGCACATAACCACGTAAAAAAGAAACCTCCAATATAATCTCACAATTCATTAAACAATCGTCTTATCCCTCCCCATCGCAATAACTCAGCACAGCTCCAATCATCCATCCCACAAACAAAACCTTCGCCATAATCTCCGCACGTGCCTACCTCACACACACACACACAATCACACAGCCAACTAAATCGGTTAATCGACCGTTAATGAGGCGAAGAAAGGCTCTGCCACGGCAGTTTATGGGAGTAGTCGTAGGCTCTCCCCCTCCTCCTCGTCCACCTATTGCGTTATAGAGCTTCGCGCTCGTGACTGCTGTTGCCGTTGCGCGAGAAGGCCGCTCGGGATTTCCAGGCATCATGTGTGCGTATGTGTTTGTTAGTGTGTGTATTTCATTTGCAATTTAGTCCCACGTGGAGAGCGCCTTTTATAATTAGAAACGAGAGAGGAAATGAATGCGCGCGCGCTGCACCTGATCTTGCGTGTAAGTAGTAACCGCGGGGTAATGTACAGACAAGGTATATAGGAGTCACGTTTCGCAGAGTGGTTACGTATTTATCGCGCTAATTGATGGGTGATTGTTGCGATGACGGATTCGCGATATACCGATTGCGAGAGGCGTGCATGCACGATAAGGTCAATGCTTGTGTCGGCTGTTTTCTTTTGTACAGTCGTGAGCAATGGTAGAAGAAGGACAATCGGTCGTTTTTTGCAGTTTACATTTGTAAAGGATTCGTAGGTGTAACTTCTGTTTTTTAATATGTACTTTTGTATTGGCTGTGTGATTTAATGTAGGCATAAAGTGTGAAGTTCATTAGTCAGAGAGTATAATAAATATCGGAATGAATTGTGTACCAATTGATTAGTAACAAAGGGGAACACACGTGAGAAAATGATTGAGATTTAGAGCGAGATACATTTTTAATAGCACATCGTGCGCATGCCTGTTGGTCACATATGAATTGATTAGTAACAAATGACTTTTAAATGATTCATAATTTTACAATTTATGACCGGCTATTTTAGTATTTATAGTATGATTGTGGAAAATTACGGGACTTCATTTTTAGTAAAATATTGAAGTTTTGTATTGTACATTGTAAAAATGTTTGACAAGAATATAAGTAAAATAATAGAACTAGAGCTATACAATCCACAAAATAATTATTCACGTTAGATATTTTTTAATAAGTATTCGGTATGTATAAGCCTTTATGTTTTAACATGATATTTATGATTTCCTAGTTCATAGATGACATCGTCGATAAGATCACATAAATATTATTAACTGTCATAATTACTGTTCTTGAGAGAAAAATAAAAGTAAAAACACAGATAAGTGAGTTATTATTTCAATTATAGCTGACAGAATGTAATTATTGCAAATAATATTAAAGGTCGCCTTAAAAATAAATTTCATTCATACTGCTTCCGTTCAAGTATATTAAATCACACACAAGGTCAATGTAGCATTGTATAAAAATCACTAACTCGCAGAAAATATAAGTTTTGCAAAACCCACGTATGAAAATTAATTATTCGTTTCATTAATTATTCATTAAAATAATTCATTAATTTTTCGATATTTTTTCTAATTGTTTCGCTGTCGATTGTTTCTAAACAGATAATATGAAGTACGTCTAATTCAATCTTGTGCAAGTTCGTACAGCAAAACGATCAACATTAAATAGAAAAAAAAACAATTTATTGTAGAAAATCTTCTTTGAGATCATTGTAAAGGTAATCATATTAAAAAAATCTAAAAATGGCCATAAAACCAAAAAGTATTGAACAATCAGACAAATTGTCATTGATCCATGTTGTTATTTCCAAATTCAAATAATTAATGTTCTATCCACATCAAAATCGCTTCACCAGTTCTCGAATCCCGATCAAATCACATTTAACATTTTCTCTACATCCCGAAGCTTCCTCTGCTCGCAAATCGCAAATGGCTCCCCTCGCCATATAAAAAGCTCCTGTCCACTGACCAATCAATTCCACTCCACAGTCTCGTTTCCCCATCAAACCAACCTTTTTGCGAAACGCTCGGAGAGCCTTTCGTCACCTGCGCCATATTTACGAGCATTCTTCGCTTATTTACTCCATCGCGTCGCAGCAGCAACACCAGCGGCAGCTTTTCACGGCCTCCGCGCCTTCCATCCTTTCATTAGCCGCCAGCGGGGCGAGAGCTGTGCACTTGCTCGCATTTCGCAAAGAGCGAGTTTATATAAAAAGCCGCGAGCGGGGAATAGCGCGCGGTATATAGGCATAGAAAAGGAAAGCTCGTGTGTGTGTGTGTGTGCCGAGAGGAGGTGTATATAGAGCTGGGGGAGGGAATTGGAGATACGTATGTGCGAGAGAAGGTAATTCAATATCAATGGTAGGTTGTGGGATGTTGATAGGTAGTGGGAATTATTGTTGCTTTGGAATTGAAGAGAATTAGCTGATGGAGTACGGTAAATATATGTGAATAAATGTGTAAATTGTATTGGTATTTTTCGTTTTAGCAACCTATCATTTAGTTGTGTGTGGGACGAGTCTAATGTGGAAATATAGTACGATATTGTATCACTGTATGTTACTAAATCAGTAGGGACTATGTGGTTTCCTTAATTTTCTTCTGAGTAAATGTGCTTCTGCTTTGTTTCCAGTTTTTGAAAATATTTATGAAAATGATATATTATTAGACCTAATATTTACGCACATAATCAGTCAGAGTTTGAAAACTCAACAAATTAACTTTATCTTCTTGCTTTAATGGATATCCTTGTTGCAACAGATCTTTTTTTGCAGATTTTTAAATAATCCCAATAAATGTCACCAGAATCAGTATTTTGTCTCCATAATCATTGACATTTCAGGAGAATTTCATATTTTTTTAATTGAAAATAATTAAAATTGACTAGAGTGGGTCACTCTGAAGTCGTATATCTGAAGTCACAATTCAATTTCCCTGAAACCACAAATTAAAATCGAATCAATTTTTTACAAAATTTGGTTAATAATTTATTTAAAATCTGTTGTATCTCCAAAAAAGAAATGTTAACGAAAATGTGCTACATTTAATTTTTAGTACATGTCAAACGTCGAATAACTGTCGAAAATAAAATGTGGTATTGTCGTTTTACAATGGTAAAATTAAAAATGCGACCAAGTATTTATAATCGAAAAGTTTTCAGCGAACGCTTGCTTCTAAATATAAAAACTTTATAGACTTGTTAAAAAAATGTTTGGGTGCAACCCAAACCGGCCCTATCAAAAAAACAGCCAATAAAGCTAACAATATCACCTACTATAATTAAACTAAAATACCCTCATCAACAATGCAAAAATTCCAATTCAATCACATCCAATCAAGCACTCCACATCTAAACCTACACCATCACCACCAACAGGTGCAAAGCCGTCAACCAGCTCAACCCACAAACGTCCCATCCGCCATATCTATCCACACGCTCCCAGATATAGCCTCGCCGCGCGCAGTACACTCCTGATGGAAAAAGTCTCGCTTGCTCACGTGCGTGTGTGTGTGAGAGAGAGAAGCCCGACAAAAGGGGGCGAGGAGCGCGCGATAATGATCGCCGCCGCGAAAGTGAACGTACGTACGTGCGTCTACATACCCACATGACATACAGCGTAAACGCGAGGAGGTGATCTCGAGAGCGGGGCGTAAGGTCGACGAAGGACGCCGGGAACGCCTCGGCACGATCCCCAGCGTGCGTGCGCGGTGCGATACTTATACGCCGCGGTGCTTGTATTTATGAGTGCCGGGACGGATGGAGTTTACGAGGTGGGACGCGGAGAGGAAGTGTTGGCGCGGATTCCATATAGATATATACGTGTAGGGAGTCACTCCCTTGTGAACTTGAGAGAGCGTTCTGGGTGTTGTTGATTTGGTTGAGGATTTGCTTTTTCTTTGCTGGAGGTTGGTGGTGCTGGTTTTGAGATATTGGGAGAGGATGGTGATATTCTGTTTTTATGTATACTTAGTAAGGTAATAATGATTCGTTTTATAAGTAGTTACGCATTTTTCATATTAAATTTGAAATGCTCGTCGTCACTTTTTAATATATAGTAATAGAAACAAATAGGTTTGATCTATAAATATGCAGTGGATGATGGGAAATAGTTTGCTGCATTATGATATACATAGTTTGCTGCATTATGATATACATAGTTTGCTGAATATTATGCGGGAATTGTGAGAGGATGATAATGCTGGCTTGCTTATTTTTTGATTATGAGAATGTAGGAATAAATAGATTTTATTAAGATATAAGCAGATAGATTAGTATTGTTTTGTAGTAAGTTTATTCTAGAAGAAAAATAATATTAGAACTTCATAAATAAAGTAAATTAACTGATTTATTTATAGTTGCGAATGAATAAAAATAAGCTTTCTGTAGGAAGTTTAGCAAATAGTACACAAACTGTTTATTTGATTATTTGCTCTGTTTGCTTATTTATCATTTTGTAGGAAAATGTTTATTTTGATGAGCGTAGTAATTATAAATTTGTTAATTAATAAGGAAGTAATGTCAAAAATAATATATTTAGAAAAATTCTTTTTTTTCAAATTTATCTATTCTGGTTTTTATTGTTTGCAACGTATGATATAATATGCGTAGTCATTAAAATATGTAAATTGTTATAATAGTAGTAACTATAAATTAAATAGTCTGTAATAGTTTATATAATTACAGAAAAAATTACCACACGTTTTCGTTATTTTAAAAATGGAAAATCAAATACCCATGCAAAATTCATTTTTCAGAAAATAATTTAATATTTGTTTTATGAATTGACATATAAAAAATATAAAATTCAGCAAAACTTCAAAAGAAATATAATTTTTAAATCTAAAATCTAAAAGACATACTATATTTGGTCGCGATACCTTTGTATAACGATTGTAAAATATTTTGTACAAATATATGAAATTATGCAATTAGTATTTCAAAATAATTTTTATAACTAACTTTTAATCATAGTACCCATTGTACAACTGTTTATTTAACGAGTGTTCCAAAATTGGGTCACAACCAAAATCACCACCCTTATCGTCAGTTAGACTCAAAAAAAGGCAAACTAATAAATAAAATTATTTTAACCAGTCCAACGATCAAACACACCAGTCACACGTAACACCGATTACCCAACCCTAACCCAAATTTTCCGAAATCCCGAAAAATCTTGAAATACCAGCATCTTTCGCAAATTCCATCCCATCGTCACCTCATCTCCTCGCTCATAAACCTCAAGACCGCAGAGCGACGCGACCCATTTACACGCGCCGCTCGACACGTGCTGCTCCTCGGTTTTCGACAATCTTCCCGCGCTCACGCGGTTAATCCCCTCGCGCCGAGAGACACGAGACTTTTCGCTGCTCTCTTGAAAAATAATACAACTCGAAAGAGAGAGAGATAATGTTCGCTCGCCGCCGACGACACGTGCGGACTCCTGGTATTTTCAATTCCGAGCTCTCGGTTCTTTTTGCCTTTCCTTTATCGCGGGAACTGCTGCGCGTCATCCCTCGCATCGGTGCATGTGCACGCGATTGGTATTTTTTGTATGACTTCTTTCGACTTATCGGGGATGCGTTGAGAGACTGGAATAGTGGTGAGTAGATGGGAAAGGAATTGAGTTTTGATATTCCTTTCTTTTTTCTTAGTTGTTTACAGTAAGTTTTGAATAATTTTAGTAAAAAAGATAATTTATAGAAGGTGTAACATATATACGTTTCTGCTAATGACGTCAGACCTTAGCTACGAGGGTAGTTCAATAAGTCTTTAGAATGACCAACAGATGGCGCGCGAATCGCTCCAAATCATCTGTTTTCAGTCAGCACCACTCCCGACTAGATATATGGTGCAGTCACAGTCCACATCTTCTGAGTTTACGTGTTTTTATAACCAATCGAAAAAAAAAAATTGCTTGTTAAGAAAAATGGAAAAAAACGAGTTCAGAGCGGTAATTAAACATTTTCATTTAAAGGGTTTAACTCCATATGAGATAAAAAATGAATTGGACTCAGTTCATGGCACATCTGCCCCTGCCTTAGCAACGGTTTATAACTGGGTAAATGAATTTAAGCGTGGACGTACATCAATAAGTGACGAACCACGTTCAGGAAGGCCCGTAGAAGCAACTACTCCCGAAATCATCAATAAAATCCACGATATGGTGTTGAAGGATAGAAGATTAAAAGTGCGTGAGTTAGCTGAGGCCACAAGGATATCTATAGGTGCAGTTGTTTCAATTCTACATGAAAAATTAGGCATGAAAAAGCTATCGGCAAGATGGGTGCCGCGTTTGCTCTCAGCTGAGAATAAACGCAATAGAGTGGTCGCCTCTGAGGCTCTTTTGGCGCGCATAAGTCGGAATCCTGAGGAATTTTTTCGCCGATTTGTGACTGTGGATGAAACATGGATACACCACTACACTCCTGAGACAAAGGAACAATCCAAACAGTGGATTTCCACAGGCAAACCAGCTCCAAAGAAGGCAAAGACCGTAAAGTCAGCTGGTAAGGTTATGGCTACAGTTTTTTGGGATGCACGTGGAATTATACTTATTGACTACTTGGAAAAGGGTAAAACAATTACTGGTGAGTATTATGCATCATTATTAGAGCAGCTGAAAGAAGAAATTAAAAAAAAACGACCACATTTGGCGAGAAAAAAAATTCTCTTTCATCACGACAACGCCCGAGTTCACACATGCTTCGTTTCAATGGCTAAAATTGAAGAACTAAAATTCGAATTGGTCGAACACCCACCGTATTCACCAGATTTAGCCCCCAGTGACTTTTTCTTATTTCCAAACTTGAAAAAATGGCTCGGTGGACAGAGATTTACAGACAACGAACACGTCATTGCCTCTGTAAGTGCTTATTTTGAGGAACTTCCGAAAACGCACTTTTCTGAAGGATTAAAAAAACTTAAAAAGCGATTGACCAAGTGTATAGAGCTCCAAGGAGATTATGTTGAAAAATAAAAAAAAATTTACCCAAAAAAAATTGTTTTTATACTTTATTCTAAAGACTTATTGAACTACCCTCGTACCTCAAATGATGTTGTACGCACGGTATGACGTTATACGAGGATTTTCAAGACTCTATAATATCTTCTTTATTTATGGAGGTAATGCTATAGCATTCAAAAAGATCACAAATAAAGTATATTATAATATATCGAAGTATGATATGCATAAAACAAATCATGTAAAACTGAATTATGTATCCAGTGTTGTAAGAGAGTGGAAAATAATGAATGAGAGGACGGGATATTTATTTGGAATTTACCTCGCTATTTACAATTGCATATAGGTTTGAAGTGGAATGAACAGAGTATGTTTATGTTCACCTAGAAAAATGACCTCTTGAACGAAAAAAAAAATGTTGAATAAGTTATTATCAGAAAGATCGCTTTGAATTGAAATTTGTCTTCTAAAATCAAAAATATTCATTTAGATACAAGATGAATTTTCACCTGTCAAACTTTAACACAGATTCAATTCGAAATTCTACTGAAATAAAAATAATTTCCCTTTAAACTAATAGGAAATGTTGGCGTTCACAATACTTTTCATCTTATAGCAACTTATTCAAGATTATTCCTGTTGATACAAAAGACTGTTTCTCTGAGGGTATAATTGAAAAATTCATTTACAAAAGCTTTTTTACAAACAATTTTATTATTTTAACGCAAATTCTAAAAGTATCATGTCACCACTTATATGTAAAATAAACAATCAAAATAAATCAACAGGAAATTGAAATTCTGTAAATTTTAATAGAAACAGATATTCAAAAATACTTTTACCTTGTCAAGAAAAACAACAAACACGCTTAAAATGTGAAGTCTAGAACATGATTAATGCTGTGTGCCGTCGCGAACTCGGACTAAAATAGCTACTTCAATCGTATAAATAAAACTGCAGTCACACCTCTGCTATATTAAATTTACATTATATTCGTATCCGACCAGAAAAAGCTTAAATAATCCGTAAAACTATACATCTACATAAATTCTAGTAAAGAATTTACATTCTTAACTCAGGTAATTATTTTATAAAAACCTTTTTCTCTTAGAAAGCAAGAAAAAGAAATGAAATATTTATATTAAAAATGAGAAATTTCAAAATATAGTTTAACCATAAAATTAAAAAATCAACGTTTTAAAGCAAAGATGACAATCTTTAACGCAATCTTTGACCTCAAGAGCACTGCCAAAGCTTTCCGGTTCGCGTCTCCTCGTTTTTTTTTCTCTTTCGCGCACATTCGGCCAGTGACCGCTTTGTACAAAAAAACGATTTCTGCGCGTGCGAGAAAATCCACACGTGCGTGCTGTGACCCTATAACGCATGCTCGCGCGCTGTCGTCCTTATAATTGCAATTATACGCGCCTTATCGCGCAATGCGCCGCCGTGTCGGCGATTCGTCGGTTTGGACGCACGATGGACGCTTTTATAGCGGTCAGCTGTTTTTTTGTTTTAATTTTTTAGAGTATTATGGGATTCCAGCAGTGATGTGTGTAAGAAAATGTCCTTCTTTGAAGTTTATAATTATATGTATTCTGAAATGGGTTTTGTGATGTTTATAATGGGCTTTACGAAGAATATGCACTTACAAGTTCGTAATCAAATGTCATAATTTTTTGTTTTATTTTTCAGAAAATTATTACGATTAAAAGCGAAACATTGCGAAAAAGTATACTGTATATTATTAATTTACATATTTCTTTTATTTCGGTTTTTTTTTGTCTTTTTTTTTATTTCCTTATTCTTTTTTCGACTTTCATCGAAAACAATAGGTTTTATTCATTAATAACGGAAAGTGCCAATTTTCGCAATACATGCTGTAGTAATCATTGCAACGTTATATACTATATTTTCATAGATCAATGCAATGTATTTTATATTTTTGCTACAGTAGAGCTTCACGAAGAAAAACTCATCAAATGAAGACAATATTGATCTATTTTCATATACCAATGCAATGTATTTTATATTTTTGCTACAGAACTTCACGAAGAAAAACTCATCAAACGAAGATAATATATAGTTCTGCGTGAATCATAAATATCTTAAATAAACCTATTAAGATAATAATTATTCGATCGTAAAAATATTTGATCATTATATTGACTCTCGATTTATTATAGCGTCGTAAAATTGACACTGATGTGCTTCGGTAAGAAAGAATCGAAAATAATTGATAACTCAGCAAGCTCGAAGATATAGTGTCAAGAGAAATAATAAATGCACCTCAGACATTGTCCGCAATGTACGTGGAAAAATTTCTTATGCCCTGCCTATCTATCCTCGTGTCTATTTTTAGTGCTGATAGTCGCAGATCTTAGTATTTTTCTTATGGACTACCGATCGTACGGCTCTAATTATAATTTTTCGCTGTTTCTAAGAATTGAAGATGATTGCAGTTTTTAAAAATTTATCTTTTGATTATACCCGCGATATGTCTTTAATTTTGTGTTTTTTCCTAACTGTACAAACTGACTTGAGTGAATAATGAAACATTTAGTTGCTTGCTTAGTTATCAATTTTTATTTGTTCAAGTGTATTTTTCCCACCAGATTTTTGATGATCTAATTAGTATTCACCGTGTCAGATGTGCTATTTACCTACCTACATAATTATCTATACATAATTTTATTATACAGGCTGTTTTTATTCAAGATCTTTTTTATGTTCCGACAAACAGTGGCTAATAATGACGATAACACGAGACACCCATCAATTAAACACTGCCCCACTTACTCCTTTTACACACCGCGCTATTTCCACTGCATTTGTCCATCTATTTTTCATGCTTCTCTCTCGATTCGTTTCCGCTCTCTTCCTGCCTATATATGAGAGATCTACATACGTGACTATTTGTCGCGCGCGCATGCATTATAGAACGAGACGTAGATGCAGAATTAAACGGCCTGTCGTGCGGGCTAGTGGAAAAAATAGATCTCGCTATTCTCGTACTTTGAAATTGAAAAATATACTCCATTTGTATAGGAAGGAATTCGATACGGTCTCTGATCAAAGGCACTTATTTGTCGTAGTTTCAGCCATACGTTATAGTGTATATAAGATGTTACAAGTCGTAGTGATGTACAGGAAAAGTTTAGAGGCATAATAAAAAAAACATGTCGCAGAATTTACGTAAGATTTATATTATATAAATAATGCGTTGCGTAAATGTGCAATCAAATATTAACATACAACTTTCGCCAATCAAATTGGTAGATGATTCACGTATATGCACGTGTGCATTTGTAAGTGCACTCTATGAATGTATAATGCTATCGTTTGTGTATTACGCTCCAAATAAAGAATACAGAGTATGTTCTTGGGTAAAGTTTACAGTTTAAGCATTCCTCATTTTACTTATGAAATCTGACGAAATAATTGTCTAACCGGGAATGAAGAAAGGAGAAAAGTTTATCCTTGTCATCGTTTATAATATAGATAAAGATACATAATTTGAACATATTTTTATACTTAATTACGTAAAATTAAACATAAAAGGAAAAAAGAACATTATTTAATCTAATACATTATGAGTAGGCTTTACTTTAAATTATTTTTTTCAAATAAGAACTCAAACGAAATATGAGGTCAAGTTATTAGTGATTTTATTTATAGACAACCAAACACAAGAGACTAGCACCTTTCAATCGCTATTAATAACGCAACATCTAATAAATGTATCAATAGTTCTACATTGTAAACAAAAAATAATCTTATTTATGTCTCTTCTTTACTTCATCTATTTGAATCACCTCTAATAAAAATCTATACTTTTTTCAAAAATAGAAAAATTAATACTCCTTTTTCTTTCTGCTTTCAGTCTCGATGGTAGATCCTGCAAAGATGAGATCTACAGGATGGGCCTCGGCGCCGGCTACTGCGAGGGAAATCTCAATTTCGCAACGGCCTCCGAAGACGACGAGGTCTACACGAAAAAGAAAGTGTCGAGGGTGAGTTGACGGAATTTCTCCTCGCGTTGCCTCACGCGACGGCGACGCTTTTTGTTCCTATAAATCTCCTCATTATACGCTTCGCGGATTTCGTAACGAGCTCGTTTGTTTGTTAGCTTTGTTTAAAAGATACATTGCTCGCTCGTTATGGATTGTCAACTTGTAGATTTTGAGATAAATGTCAGTTGTAAATTTATTGTGGTTTTGTTGGTTTTACATAACGAAAATAAGTATGGTATAAAAGGGAATAAATAATAAGTAATGCATAACAAAATTTATTTGTAAAGTTAAATTTTCTTTGCGTTGGGTCAATGACTTGTTATACACTTGAGCAGATGTAACAATATTTGCGTTATTCATACGGTATTTTGATTCCGTAAAATTCTCTTGATTTTCATCTCGCGAAAAGCTTTCCTTAAGTGAATGCACTTGGCCGCATGAATTTATCTGTTCATTTCACCTGCATCTATTTATAATGTGAATAGATATACATAACGCATGTCTAATTCATCAATTTTAGTTCAGTGATTTATTTTAATGATTTATTTCTCGAATTACTGGAAGGTAGAAAAAATGAAAGCTATACTAATTTTTCATATAATTTATTCTTACTATTTTGTTACTATAAACATAATGTTCACCAGAATGAAAATTTGAACCTATTTGTAGGGGTGAAACAAGGTATTTTACAATAGCAGCTGGCATTAGAAATTGGTCCAATTTTTGTATTTAAACAACACATTTTTATTCATACGTATTAATAATTCTCTCCATACAAGAAGAATTTCGCTATTCTAAACGCAATGTTTGATTTTCACCTTATTTTTAGCCACAAAAAATCTTTCTATGCTGATACCTCATTTATTTTGTATTTTTTGAATCCTTATTAGTTTCTTATTTTATGTAAATGACTTTTTTAAACCATTTTTAGTTAAATATTTTCCTTATACTTATACTAGTCATAACTTACTTTCCTGAGCATTAAAAATATTCAAACTACCAGAGGGTCATCGTTTGAAAAAGTTTCTATTTTTGAAACATTTTTCACATTTGCAAAATAATTTCCAGTCTGAAATGCGAAACGTTCTGCAACGACTCTACCTCCATTTGTTACAACACAAAGCCAAACCTAAAAAGTCGTCGTCCCCATTTTTCCAAACGTATCCAAATCAGTTCACGATACCAAAATCAGCACTTCCCAATCGTCTACGAAAAACTACTACCCAAACACCAAAGTTCTCCATTCACATCACGAACAATCCTCGACAAAAATTGCGGAACCCACTTCCAAAAACTCCTCCAAGGCCACCTCCGAGCTTAATTTCTCTCGCTCTCCCGGCCACGGAAAAACCGCGCATACCCCCCGCGTGCACTTTTCTCTCGTATCTTATAAACACGCGTAGGTACGCGGCAATTAACGTGCGCGCGCGCGCGATGAGTAATAAGCGGAGAATGCGCGTCGGCTGTTTTTTCGCTGCACGTGCGCGCGTCGCCTTTCCTGTTTTGACATCGGCTGGCGGCGTGTACAGCGGCGAGCTTCTTCGGTCGCCGAGCCGGAATTTAGGCCAACGGTAGCAATGTGTATGTGTGTGCGAGAGAGAGAGAGAGATAGGTAGATAGAAAGGCTTTTCCGTGTGGTTGGTGATTCGGTAGCTCATGATGCAACGATCGTAGGTGCATTATAGTGGTGACGATTGTCGGAATCCTGGTTGTCTTTGGCTAGGGTTTGGGTATAAGTAGGCGTAGTATATAAGGGTGGAAGTTGAGTGCTGGAGAAGGTTGAGAATTGATGGAGAGTTTTTTTGGTCCGAAGTATTTTTTGCATTGATTTTTGGGTAGATGAGAGCGGTGGTAAATTATATTGGTTTCAACTAAGAAATTATACGATTTTCGTAGGTTTAGTAGATCGGTTGAAAATAAGCGATTATGAAAATATGGCTATGGACTGTTTTAAGACTCATTATGGTTTCTACCAGGGTTATTTTGTATATATATTAGAGGGAAGCTCTGGTTTGTAATTAAATGCCAGTAATTTATTTAATAGTAGTCTCCTAGTTTGGGACACTTGAAGATTTTTGTGTGTAATAGTATATTGTGCAACGAAAGGGGGGGGGGGGGGGATAAATAACGCATCGAAATCAAATTTTCGTTTCAGTGTCGCTTTATTTTCGTAAAATATATAGCGAAACGCTCGAATTATTATAAGAATAGAAAATTAGTAATGACGTGATTATGCTGATTTTAAATTCTGATAACAATTAGAGTGTTGTGCTATGTATTTTATGTAAATAAGACGACCCTGAAAAGAAAATTTGATTCTGATGCGTATTTTTGTAGCAAAACGAAATTTTTGAAGATAGGTATTTATCGTCGGGTAAATTAGGTCTGACGCATCCCCTTAAGCTTCGGTATTTATGCTACTGCTTTAAATTCAACGTACTACTTCTTATGTTACATGTCAAATTCAACATTAATAAGATTAATAGATGTATGAGTATTACTATTTTCCTTTATTTGGTAAAGAAAATGAATCATAATTCTCAGGAAATGAAAGTTAATGTGAATAATCTAAGTACCGTAAATGTCGGCTGACTTTGAATTGCCATTTACACTATCGTCATATGTAAATACTGCGATTTTACTGTATGTGACAATCCTATACAAATTCGGAATTTTTTTTGGACACAAGGTTACAATAGTCTCACAAAATAAAAACACATTTCTGTCAGTCAAATACAATGCACGTTGATAATTGCCAACCTGCTGCTTAATCACCCAAGTATAACCAGAGCAACTAAAAATAGATTTCATCTTCTATTTCTTAGCAACAGTTGAAAACGAATAAAACTGTTTTTAATGCTGTGGTACAGAATTGAATAAGAACAACTTTACAATATTTTCGATTTAAATTAATAAAGATAGTGCAATACTTTGCTCGAAAATAAAATAGTTATTTTAACAGTTCTATTAAACAGCCCATCTTGAAGAAAAATATGTTAATGCTAGAAAATCTAGCGTGAAATAAATAAATGCGATAAACTTTTATTATTATTTTTTTCTTCTAATTACATATACGGGCATTACTGCCCTTAAGTAGGTAACGGATTATAGGCTCGATCTCCGGTATCGTACAATCCGGAAAAAGATTTTCTTAAAATGTTCCCAAATAATTCTGACTTACGGGGATTCGAACCCACGTCCCTTGAGAAGCCGTTGTCTTTAGATGTACGCATTTACCACTTGAGCTATCGACCGCCCCACTGTATGACTATTTTTATTATAATATAATTTTTTATTCAGTAGTTATAAGTACTGAAACTCACTGTGTTAGGGAAGGATACTTTTAAGATAAATAAGTGTTTATTTTGAATAAATACGTTTGGGAAAAAAATATTAGCATTGTTGTAATTAATAGTTGTCATTTATTATCAAAAGAATATTAAGAGCTTGTAAAATAATATTTTAGGCAATAAGGTTCAAACATTGACCAGTAAAACCGATACATCTCTTCAAGATAAAATTTATATAAGTAGAACCATGTCGAGTTTGGTGAGACTGCGCGTTATTATCGCTATTAATTGTATCTCATATACTAATGCGTAGAAATATATTTCCTGTTATGATGTCAGTATATTCTTTACCTGCTTTCAATAATATTCTTTTACCAGCTATTACATTTAATTCCTTTACTACACATTTTGGACTTTCCTCTTACATAAAAATATCTTGTGGTTATCTAATATTAGTATGTTGTTAATTGCATTCCAATCAACTTGCACTCCACTGACAAGAGTGACAAAGAATTTTCTTTACAAATGTTCTAATAGAATTGAATTAAAGTACGCGTTTCTTAACGGTAATAAGAAATTTTCGTTAATCTGCTAGAATAAGGTTAGATAACAAACACTCATAAATTATGAAGCTTTTTGATTGTATCACTTTATTAAACAAATTGGATGGTATTTATTATTTTAATGGAAGTCTGCAAAACTTTGTTTTAGAGCCTACATAGGCTCTAAAACAAAGTTGTGCAGACTTCCATTAAAATTATAAATACCATCCAATTTGTTTAATACAATGTATAGTACCTACGTTTATCTGTATCAAGTATAATTACTATCATAATTTAATAATTGTTTCTACCAAACCTTTATTCGTCAACTGTACCGAACCATTCATTTATCTGCATTTAAAATCCCGCGGAGTAACACTTAATGCTCAGAATTTGGCTCAAGTAACGCTTCTCCCACTGCACCTCCGCACCTCTACCTCAAATCAAATATAGCACAGTCCTACATCCAATCCGCAAGCTAAGATCTATACATACCTCACGCGCGAAATCAATGTCTCAGCGCGAAGTCGCAAGTCGCGTGTAGCGCACGTGTGCAAAAATCGCTACACTGCACCAGTGCCGCTGCACCGGAAGCACCTACACGCGCATGCACACTCGCGCGCGCGACCGAGATTTATTGCCCGCCGCGCGGCTAATAATAGACGCAAGAGAATCGAAGATCGCCGCGACGACGAAGACAATGACGATAATCGCTCGAGACATTGTTGTCGACGGGGCAGGAGGAGCCGCGATGAGATATATGCCGATGCACTTGTTGGCAGCGTGATCAACGCGCGGAATGCGTCAGTGCAGCGCGCTGCGTCGTTTTCTTTTTTATTGGATCGATGCATCAGGCGATTACTTTTTTTGGAGATGGTCGGAGCGAGGATGTTTACCGCTGGCTGCGGTTTTATAATAGCTGGATGGAATGGAACGAAAATACGTTCGAGGATTTTGTAGGTTTTTGCGCGTCTGGGTTTGTCGATGACGAGCTTTGTTGGTGGAGATCATTTGTATGGCTGATATAATGGGTTTGAGTGATATTTGAGTTAAGTTTCAGATGGAGTACTGAATAGTGTTCGTTTTGTTGTAAATTTGTTTTTTTTTTATCTTTGATACCAAGTAGTTAATACAGGATCTGATCTCTTAACGCTTCTTAATTTTCTAGGAAATATTGTTTTAGAATAATTTATAATTAAATTAAGTTATAATATAATGCTTCCTGTTTCGAGTGTCGCAGCAATTTCTCGCACGCGCGATCTCACTCGAGGGCGTATAGTTCTACGCCCGAGGTACGAACATCGTTTTTTGTAATAGATAGGCGTAAAGTACGCAACCAAAAGATTATATAGCATTTCTAAAGGAATACAGGAGGATTAACAGAAACATACACTCGGTTATGGTTAATATCGAGGTTAATATGCAACTGTGAAAGAGAATGACGAGTAATGAAGAAAGGCGAGGTGGAATTTGGGCGGGGCGGAGTTGAGACAGGGGTTGGATTGAGTCGCCAGAGACGAGAGGATTATAGCCCCCTCTAGAAAACATAATTAAAAAAAGTTTTTGATTGAAAAAAATATTAATACAAACCAATTTTATAACTAAAAAAGAATTTTCATAACATTTTTTCCCCCGACAACTGTAATGGTCACTTTATTGACCTGAAAATTGAAAATTTCAAAAGATTATAAGGAAAGTATCCTTCGATATGTAGTGAGAGAGCCAATAGGGTTGGTGATCATTTTCAGCTAACAACATATTTGGAGCTATCATTGTTGCACTTTCTTTGTAAACTTTTGGAATTTTTATGATATCTTTAAAATTTACTGTGATGTCATGTCATTATCGCGATATTGTAACGAAATGGCGTAGTTTAAACAACCTTTCAGAGCTGTAAGTTTTGCAAATATATTTTAATTTGAAAAATTTGGAAGGTAATAAGATTCAAGAATGCAGAGCTCAGTAATTAACACGATTACCCTCTATCAGTATATGAGCCTTTCTCTAGAAAAACGGCTTTCAAGAAACAAGCGTTCAGGAATTGTAAAATAATTTATAAGTCGTTATTCACATTTAAATAAACGTTAATAGTCGATAAGAGTTTATTAACATGTACATGTATAACAACTTGTAAAACATGTTAATAATTCCAAACGTATTTTTCTTGCAACGTCTTAAAACGACTTAAGCCGTTTCTCTAGAGCATGGCTCACATGCTGTTAACATAAAGTAACCATCGCAATACGCAAGCAATAAAAAAAACTCTTCCTCCGCAAAACGTATCTCCATGTATTTCCGTTTCCTTCAGCGAAAAGAACAACAACAAGCACAGAGGTGCTTAACTCCAGCTTATCGCTCACTTGACGGCCGACTCCCAATGCTTGATCTGCAAGCTTAAATTTATCGTCGAAAACACCGGCGACGACTCGCGAGGCGCAATATACCGCATGCGGAACACGTATTACATGTAGGTTCTCTTCCGAGCGGAGTGTCAGTATTATACACGTATCGTGTGTCTGTGTGCATCAGCATTAAGCGCCTCGGAAGCAGCGACAATCAGTCAAGGTCCTCTTCTCGCATATATACACGTGGCCGGCAGCGAAATATCTCCGCTGCATTGCGTTATACCTTACAAACGTGTTCTTTTTTTTTGTAGCCGTCTCGTTGTTCTCCCGCTGTCTATCTGTTGTTTTTTTGTGTCGTTCGGCGTTTTATCGGGGGACGAGTGCGCACGTGCAGCGGATTCGAAGCGAGCGTTTTATCCGACGTGAATGTATAGTTTCCGAGACGATGAGTGACGGCTACTTTCGGCTTTTAGAGGAGTTACAGGTGTATTTAGAAAATTATTTGAAAACGTTTGGGTTTTTTCAACTTATGGGTTTTATCGGTCAGGAATGAAATGTGAGGAAATTATTAGGAATACTTGCGATTTAAATTCAAGTTTATATATAGGAGGATCATTAAACAAAAATTTATATAATTTCAATAATGATCATTTTTTATCTCAATTAATCCATGTAGGTATATATTATTATTATAATAATTAGTAAGCGGTGTAGGTGTTTTTTTTCGTAAACAAAAAATGAACGTCAAGTTTGATCATGAGTTTATTTAATGATTTCCTGGTAAAAATTTCCTTTCCTACTGTTGTTAATTAGAAAGCAAAGTAAAAAGCAGTTGTAAGAATTCCAGGAAATTTGTGGCTTTTGTTGGCCAATGTATTATTATTATTCTAAAATAAATTTCTCAATAAAAAGAAATATAAAATAATATTTAGAATACGAATTACGCTATTAGCTTTAATATTTTTATAACAAACAATTACATATGAAATGTATTGTTTAAAACATTTAAAGTATGCATGTGGTCTTTAATTATTAAAATTACTTTATTAAAGAATGTAGTCAGAAAAGGTAAAACAGGCAATAAAGTCAAAAAAGGTTACTTATACATTACTTTAATCATGAAAAACAATGATCAACCTAAAAATCAACTACATTACAAGCAATCGTCCAATAAACCGCACACAACACCTTCCATCGTTCCACCATCATTAGATAAAGCAGAAAACTGAAAAATAAATACAATGAAAATCGCACGTCATCCGTCAGTTCCATCGAATAAGTATGAATAAATAACAATTTCCCCTCGAATCTGCCGCGTATCACCAGATACACTCATACATAACGTACAATACAAAAAATAAAAAAAGAAGAGAAAGAGAGAAACGCCGGCGTGTGCACATGCACGGGCGATATATATATATATATATATATATATAGTTACAGGGGCGGTGCGGGCGCACGGCTAGACTGCCGGCTTATGCAAATATGGCACGTTCCGGCGAATGTGATCGACGCGCTTCTGCTCGTGTCAAAGCCCGCGCGCATTGCCTTTTTTCTCCGCGACGAACGAGCGGCCGAACTCGTGACATTTCGCTCCGCGATATTGCGATTGGGACGCGCGGAATTTGGAGGGGGTTTTGTGGTTGGCGTAAGGTTGTACGTGGGTCGGTTTTTGGCGTTGCCGAGTTCGGTGAGTCATGAGAATATTGTTGAAGAGGCTGATTCGATCGTAGATGTGTGATAAGTTTGTGTATGGTGGTGGTTGTGGAAGTATGTTTGGTAAGGAACAATGTTATAAATAGGTCGTTTTCGATGCATCGAGACAAGCGCGAAACATATTTTATTATAATACGGTTAAAAATAGCTAGAAAAGTTGGCGCCTCATTTTGTAATTTAATATAACAACTCATGTGTTCTTTTTGTTCGAAATGGCTTTGCTTGTATGCTTTGTCAAAGAGAAAGCTTTTTTTAATTTAAGGAATTACATGTTGTAATTTAAAATGATTATAGCTTATCAAAATTACGTATATAATAATAATTATAAGATAGTACTAAAAATAGATTTTATAACGTAAGAAATTTCATACAATAATCTAGTCTATATGAATTGTTTTATAAATTATTATTAAAAAGTAATTTATAGATAATAGAATAAGACAGGTTATCGATGTATTTGCGAACAAAATTTTCATAAGTGATTTTATTTGACTTTAAATTTGGAACTTTGTAGGTGTGTTCTGTATATTTAACTCGTTTCATTCGGCCTTGAGCTAGATAGCTTTAAAATTGTTTTTTTCCTGCGTGCATTTTAAAGAAGACACTAAAAGAATGTTTATTTAAAGGCTCTTTCAAATCCATGAACGTCGATCCTGAGTAAGCAGCTTTTTTGAGTGTGACCTAAATCTAGAATTTTTCAAGTATTGACTGACAACTTTGGCAAAGCAGATGTAGAATTTTTACAATCGCAATAAGTCTCTTATTAAAAGAAATATTACGTTAAGCAGTATAAACTATTAAGTATTCGTAATCCTTTAAAGTGATGAGTCACTGGTGTAATATCTTCTTTTTTTATTATGTGCATGATACAAAACAAACAACTGGACGTAATTCAATTTCACATAGCTTATTGGTTTTATCAATAATATTTTATCATATAATTTTTTTTTAAACTAACATCAGTTTCCTATTTTTGCAAAGACAATAGACTAATTTTGAAAAAGTGCAAAACATGCATAATATGTACAATGCAAGAAAATGTGCAACGCAATTAACAATCCATAATTAGCAAAGTGAGACACAATGACTTCTTATCGCATCACAAAACAAAAGATCAAAGAAAGCCTGCACTCTCGTAACCCCCACCATGACAATCATCATATCAATCATAGCGCCACGTCACGCGACAACTTTTCTAAAGACTCTTTTCCTCCTTATAGAAAGTACTTTCGCGAAACAGGACGTCGCTTATGCGTTTCTGGATTTTTCACCGATTACGCTCAAGCAAACATTTATGTACACATGCGGACCTTGCGAAGATCTCTCTCGGCCGATATTGCGCAACGGGGGCTCTTTTCTCCGTACGCAAAATCACGTCACGTGAGGAGAACGCGCGTACGCACATTACATAGACACCTCCGTATAATGGCGAAACTTTCCTTCATTTATCACCGCGGAGTCTCGCAAATTTGCATTTGGTCGATTATTCGATGACTGACTCGTAATTTCTCTCTCGAGTCTCCGTCGATCGTTCTTTTTTTTTATTTCGGAGAATTGAGAATGCGTGTTCAGGCGTGTTTCGATGGTCTTTTTCGATCGTGCTCGAGCGTGATGATTCAAGTATGGATATGACGAACGTTATCGGGAGACGCAAAGCGTAACGGATAACGCTCGAGAGATTATTTTTGGACGGTTTGTAGTTGCGATTGGAATTCACCTTTCGCGATTGCTATTGCTATTGGGGCACAGTTGGCAGTTTATTACTTTGTGGAGATTCGCTTCTTTTAAAAAAGAAAATCCAATGATTGTACATCTCACGTTAAAAATAACATTGAATATGGTGAGGATGTTTAACTACGTGTTACCTAGGATTATAAAAGATTTATATACATTTTAATCTCTAATCTTTCAAAATCCTGGTTAACTCAAAGCAAACGTCCTGCCATATTCAAAGTTATTTTTACCGTTAGGTGTACCTACTTACGTTTGAAAATATTATATGTCTAAAGAGGAAAAGAAAATATATTATTGTAAATTAGTTCTTAGTCAAATAGAAAATGAAAATTTATTATTGTAAGCTAGTCCAGTTCGAGCCACAGATAAAACATTTTTAAACGATCATTGTGCATTTAATAGTTTATAATACTTTTATAATATAATAAAATAGTTTGAAGGATAAGTCAATGATGTTCCTTCAGTAATTTTTTCGCAAAATTGATTCTGGCCATTAGTTTCTGTTGCTAATGACATTTCAATAATATATTTAAACAAATTAAACAAATTGCAAAACATTTATTTTGTATGTTATTGTTAATTTTTCAACGTTAAGTATAATATATATATAATTAAAAAATTATTTAAATTAAATTTGACAAAGTATGAAATCAATGAACTGAATAACAAAAAAAGGTATTCGTAGCTCCAATAGTTTCATAGAAAAACCCGAATGGTCAAATAAAGCAAGAAATAAAACGAATCTCTTCCATCCCGCGCGCGTGATTTATATTTTCGGACGGCGCGTGAAAGCGATCGGGCACGTGATTTTGAAAGCAAAATTTCGCGCTGTCGTCATCTTCTCTTCGACAAACTTTACCAGGTCGATAAGCCGATACGCGCTGGCGGATTTGATTTCTGAAAAAAAATTGCGCACGTTGATTGTTTCTTTTTTCTTTTTGGTCATGGCTATGTCGTTCGTTCGTTCGTTCGAAGGCTGTGACCTACTAATTTGATGTTCGCGCAAACTGCGATTGTTTGAGCTGGCATTGAAAAAATCGCGCGCCGCTGAATTCATTTCCTGTTCAAATTATTTTAAGACGTTGCCTTTACTTTATAACGTATTTTTTTACTTCGTAGGGAGAATTAAAATAATTTAAAAATTTAAAAAATCTTATTATTAAATATCTATGTGATGTATGATTGATTATCGAGTGTTGAACTCGCTTATCAATTATCATTCTATTTTATAATAGAACCTTTATTCAATGAAAATCACATGAATAATCACAAAATATTAAACACAGAATATATTTTAAAAATGATTTTGAAAACATTCGGATATAACTATTGTTATAAAATTAAACTTATATTAAACATTGTAACATGTAATAATGATGTACATATGATATGTGAAATACCTTATATAGTAACAAACTTTAGTATATTACATGTAGTTTCGATTTTAAAAATTATATTAGTAATATAATTAATATTACAAATTATCTATACATTAAAAGATTATTCAAGGTAATTACTATATTTTATTTATTGCTGTTATTGCTATATCATTTATTTTTTATTCGAAGAATTCGAATTGCGAGTCTTTATAAGTAACGTCAATATGCCATCCTGAAGTTATCTTTCAAATTAAACGCACCCCAGAACAAGACTATGACAACTAAAAATTCTTTTAATTCAATTTTCGATTATTTCGATGATTGTTTCTGTAAGGAGCATCAATAAGTATATAGCCCTACAATTTTTTCTCAAGCACATAAAAAACTGCCAACTGTGCACACATGTCTAAAAAAAATCCGTCTACAATTTCACTTCTACCGTACCTATCTGACATCCCATCGTCCATCTACTCACAAACACCAAAAACGGCTGTCTCTCTCTCTCTCTCTGTCACCCCGCTTACCCAGAATCTCATCACCTCGTCTCGCCATATATACCTCTCCGCGGTATTCTCGAACGACCGGTAACTAGCGCATCGACCAGTTTTCCCGGGGAATTCGAACGCGCACTTACACGCGCCATATACGTACCCATACCTGTATACAAACCCGAGGAGGATCCTGTGTCTACGTGTTGCTCGGCACGCGAAAATTTCACATTCAATGGGGGGCCGGCCGATCGACGTCGTTTCTCGGTCATGGCCCGCAGCACCGGCTGACTCAGGGCTCGTGTGTAACGAGCGCTCGCGCGGCTTTTCCTGGAATTCACGTGTGCGAGCAAGTCGGCGAGGATGTGTTGCAACGCGGTGTGCGAGCGTTTTCGGAAATTCCAGGGTGGAGAGTCGAGTGCGAGGATTTTTCTTTTGTTGAGTCATCGGGGAGAGATGTATAACGGATGTTGGTTATCGATGAGCTGGATGGTTTGAGGATTAATTTGAAGGCTTTTTTATGTAAGTGGAAGGTTTGGGAGACATTTTACAGAGTCGGAGTAAAATTGTATAAGGTATACGTGAGTGCGGCAGCTGCTTTACTCTTTAAAGTCAAAATTGAGGATATATCATTTTTATCGAGGTTTCGAGTACACGAAAGTCGATTAAAATGTAATAATTCTTTTTTGTAACAAGTATCTACTCGGTTATTTTAAGGGCAATTTGCATCTGTTTGAAAAAAGAGAAAATACGTGTTCTTTCTTTTTTTATATTCTATATTACGGACCGAATGTATTATTTCATGCAAAATCTGAATTCACACTTTTTAAGTATCTTATTTAGATTAAATATGACTCTCAGCAAATTATATTTTGAAAATTAGTAAGATTAGAACTAGTCTCCTTCTTTCATAAGTCTTATTTATGATCATTAATTTGATCCATTTTGCATGTTTCTTAGGTAATATCTCGGGCGATACACCAATCGATATTCATATGGTTGATTCATAAATAGTGGGATAAAGTTTAAGTACGTAGATTTTGTTAGTAATTTTTACTAAGTTTTACACTATTTATTTCTACTTAAAAAAATATAAAATCTGAAAATGTACAATCATAGATTTTTTAATTTCATACCGGAAGCTTACAAATAATCGCAAAATAATTTTGTTCATAGCATCATATTTCACGTTTTGCCTGACAAATAGATATTTCCCATGAAATACATGACTAATCACCTCTCTGTTTCTCCTCCACATACTATTCCAACATCGTTCACACCTGTCAAAATAAATTCTCTAAGATCCAGGCCAACCATCGAAACTCATCATTTCCTCCCGAACATCTCCTGCTTTCCCAATCCTCTATTAGCAACAATTTTACTACCAAACATCACAAATTCTCCGCACACCAACATCAACAACCTTCACCTATATACCAACCCAACACCTCGCTCACCCCTACGTGAAAATTCCACCTCCAGCAGACTCAACCTATACCGGGTATACCTGCCCACCTCAAAGAACAACTTTTTTTCATCGTCTCGAGCCGAGTGCATAAAACAAAAATGCGCACCATGAGCCAGTTTCGTGATTCACACGTGGGCTGCGCGGCGCACGTGATCCGTCGGCTGATGAAACGGAGAGCCAGAGGAGCGAGACGGTAACGCGAGACCCGCTCGTCGCCTTATTACGCTGACTCGTGTGTTGCGATGTCTCGCCGCGGTGTTCTCGATGAGGAGGAAAAATCACGCGTAGATGCGTTTTATGCGATTGCTGCATCGGCTAATTTAGATTGGGTGGTGTTTCTTTTTTAGTGGAGGATTTCAAGGTGTTTTTTAGTTGTATTCTGGTGTCAATGGGTGCTGAGGTGTGCAACACTGATTCTAATTTATGTCAAGATGGAACATCATGATAGGAAAGTTATTATAATATTAATGTTTCATTAATTATGTATAGTTTATTTGCAAAGCGATTGATTATTATAGAACCCGTTTTTTGTTCATTGAACCAAAATTTAATCTTATTGTAGAAGTCCATATTGCACTTCGGGCACGTGTTTCACTGATATAGTTTACATTCTCCATATACTACATTTAAATTTCGCGCGCAAACGAAGTAAAATGGTTACAAGATAGCACGATCTCTCGTGTAGGATAAGATGAACAATTTGTTGTAGGTTATCTTATTTACGATAGATGAATCATAGTTTAAAAACACAGTGTGCATGCTAAAATAAGAAAGACTATAAAATAAAATTCAGGGAAACAAACACGCTACAACGCATATCTTTACTTATTCATTACTCATTATATTCATCGGCACGATCTAGTTATCATTAGATATTTGAAACTAAAACAAGAAGACAAATAGCAGGCTACTTAGTTCAACGCTAAATTTATTACCATAACTGTATCTTTTAAAAAATGTGTATGCTAAAATTTATCTTTATGTTATAAATTAAAACTAATCATCATACGCTTAGAATATCAAATCACATATACATTCGAATGTGATAAATTTCTGTGCTAAAATCCTTCGCGCTGAAAACTATCTCCTTGCATGACTCACAATTTCCCGCACGCAACACATCACAAAAATGTAAATTTCTGTCTTACGTGCGGTTTCGCACGCGTTCGCATGTTATACGCCGTCGTCGAAACCGTGAGTGGCCTGTTCGCTGACTATTTACATATATATATTTATATGTATATATATATACATATATGTGTATATATATATATATATATATATATATATATATATTCTTACAGCGAAAGGATGCGCAGTGAACACCGATGAACACGTGCGGGCATACCCTTCGTGGAAAGAGAGTTGGAGACGCGCGCCTCCTAAAATAGAAGCGCGCGCTAGATTCGCTCGAGAGAGAGAGAGAGAGAGAGAGAGAGAGAGAGAGAGAGAGAGAGAGAGAGAGAGAGAGAGAGAGAGAGAGAGAGAGAGAGAGAGAGAGAGAGAGAGAGAGAGAGAGAGAGAGAGAGAGAGAGGGAGAGGGAGAGGGAGAGGGAGAGGGAGAGGGAGAGGGAGAGGGAGAGGGAGAGGGAGAGGGAGAGGGAGAGGGAGAGGGAGAGAGAGAGAGAGAGAGAGAGAGAGAGAGAGAGACTTATTATTATAAAGTTCGCGCGTGTGACATCAGACCGGTGCAACAGTCGGGGGGATGAGTTCCGAGGTTAGAAATACACGCGCGGTGTGTCATTAACGCGGCGCTAAAAATGCGATCTATCTTCTATGTGGGCTAGGCGGATGATACGGTATCTGAGTATGTAGAAAAGGGGCGGTTAGTTTACTTAGTTAGAGAGATAAAAGAATTCTGAACCAGCAACAATCTATTCCTTTTTTTAATATAACTAAGTAGTTAATTAATGTCGATTATTTTATCATATCTTCAAGAATTTTTTTATAAATTATTATCACTTTATTATCTCAAGTAGACTGCCGGTATCCGGATACTTAAAGATTAGAATGCAAAGTAAAATTGTAATCAATAATTATTCTGAAATTTATTCAGATACTGCGTTGTGTCCGGTAACTGGTATGTTTTTAGATATAATACCACGAGTTTTTAACATTAGTCATCATTATTGTTCATAAATGATTTAAAAAATAAAGTAATAAATACAGTTCAAATCGTGTGCATGTAATAGCATATAGCAGAACAAATTTTTTCAGTTACAGCATTCTTGTTACATATTCACGAGTTTGAAAATACATAGTCCGTTATTCATCTTTAGTTTCTATGTGAAAGTATGGTAATTAATAATTAATATTTATAGATTTTAAATTACATTAAAATCAAGCACGTGTATGATAATTTTGTCAAGAAAAGTAGCTTAAATCGATTATCATGGATAGAAACGTATATACTAGTATTACCAAATCTGCCCTTTTCTGCTTAAAAATCATAAATTCTACCATATCCATAATCTTCTATCATCGTCAATCATAATTGTATTTCTGATTTTTATCGAAATAAAGCATCAATCTATCTATTCTATCAATTATTTTCGAATGCTATCACTAACAGCACATATAACTTCCGATGATTCATCCAATTTCATACTCCCAACTCCTAGACACACATTTCCTCACCCATACCCTAAAAAACTTCAAACTCCACACTACACCACTCTAACCCCACTCTGAAAATCATCACCTACCAATTAAATTCCACACCACCCTCAAACTACCTCTACACACTCTCCCACCAGCAACAATCGCTACTACTCACCGTAGCACATGCCTTATACACTCGCGCGCAAGCTCATCTCGACCTCCCTTATCACCTCTAGCTCTCGTTATCGTCGCTCTCGCAGCTATACACGGCACCTCGATCGGCTGTTATAGCTGGCACAGCTCGCATATAGCTGCACGTCCGGACTCCCTGCGCGTTTTAATCTATTTATACACGCGGCGTCGCGATAACGCCTGTGTGTATAACAGAGTCCGAAGCCGCGCGCACGTGTACGAGCCACCGGTCACATGTTTCAGGCTGCCGCTGATGCGCATGTCAGCCGCGTTTTCTTTATTTGTGTTTCGTCGCGTTGCGCTGTGTGCGATGGTGTGATGCTTTGGAGAGCATTGTTTCCCTTGGGAGACTGTGTTTTGGATAGGAAATGGGGGGTTTTGGTGTTGCGTATGTGCAGGTGAACGATTCGATGGATTTGGACTTTAGATTTGTGTTGTTGGTGCTAATTAAAAGGTTTGATGAGACGTATTGAAGTGTGAAATCAGGTGTTATGATTATAGAATTAATTATTGTTTAATTTATAGTGTTTTATTAAATTACAAGATTTTCTAATGACTTGGAATAGTTGGTAATCTATTCAGTAAAAAATTAAGTTTTTAGTAAAAAAGAAACTATTTGCTCATAAAATAAAAAGTTCTGTTTATGTCTTTTTTAATAGTTTATTTAATCAATACCTACATACTTATTTTTTTTAACTGTTAAAAATCGATTACTTAGCTTTAGAATTATTACTATGTAACGATTACGTAATTTGTCTTATTGAATCATAATTCTAGTGTTTTTATTTCTTAATCCGGATATAATAGCGCAACAAATTACAATTTTATGATAAGAAATTTATCTTTTTGTCAGAGCCTAGATTTGGAAAAGATTGTAGAATAATTTGTATTGATTTTTAAATAAAAATCTACCGGAATGGTCGAATAAAATCCAATTTAGTTTTGCAAAAAAATCTTGTTAATGTTTCGGACGTTTTACTGCGTCCTCTTTAAGGCGAAGATAAATTTTATATTAAAACCACCTGTCACAATTTTACATTATCGTCAATTTTCATCGATCAAGGATATCAACAAAGCCCTAAAACCCCATTACAATTCACCCGCTGATAAAACACCTCACACAATTTGACCTTCCAACCTTCTCCCAACAATTCAACAAAACTAAATCTAATCGCTCCCAACCCTCGTGAAAAATACTCCGTTCAAACATTCCGAGAACCTCTCCAATAACGTGACTCCTGCACGTGGAAATAGATATAGCCACGCGTAGGGGTCTTCGATCTCTATATTGTTGACGATGTATAAAGCAGGCGCGACGAAGAGTCGCAGCGTAGTATTGACCTAGAAAGTGCAGCGGTCGCGCGTGCGCGTTATGCTCTTCACTTGCAACCCTCGACGGGGGTGTCAACGTTAGAGGGTTGCGAGAATACGGTAAAAATGCTAAAAGTGGTGAGCGCTCGTTTGCGAAGAGTTTCATTGAGGATTTGTTTTGAATTCGAGCGATGAATCTGCGATTGTGAATGTATGTAGAAATATTGTTGCTAACAATAAGATAGTTAAATATTTTGGCTGGATTGGTTTATTTGGTAGGCTATAGCTAATATTTTAGCATAGTGCAACGGAAATATTGGTTTCTGTAGTAAAACTGTTTGCTGTAGTAGATAAATGGATTAATATAGTAAGTATTTATACGTGTGTATGCGCTGCATGAATTTGTATACTTCTATAATTAAGCTGTATATGAAAAAAAAATTAAAATTTTTTGGTATTAATTTGAGAGTTTGAAGATGATCACATGACAAATAAAATATTATATATAAAAGTGTATTTTCGTCTAGAACACTCGTTACACTGCAAAGGAGGGTTAATCTTATTATACGTATTGAATGATTACAAATATTTTTTTATTTTATTATATTATCACTGTTATATTATGCTTCAATTCATTGATAGCCATAGTATCGCATATATGTGGGACACTTATTTTGTAACGGTTTTTTAATTATTTGCGTTGATATTTTAACAGTTTAACTCGGGAATTCTTAAAAAAGAAATTGCACTTTTTTAGAAAAGAATTTAAGTGCCCGTAAACTATTAAGAATATTTAAACAAAATCTTAGACACATTAGATTTTTAAAGATGATAATTGCTAATCTAAAGTTAAATTTAAAAAATTCAAAATATTATTACGGTGTTTTAAATTTTTTAAATTTGTGTTTATATTCATAATCAGTATATATAATCTCAAAAATGCATGCACCCGAAAGAACAAAATCGGTTCAATACACACACGTATAACTTAAAATATTTAATAATACAGCTAACTTATAGATACTACACTCAAGAATTCCATTGATTATTGGTATTTATTAATAGAGTTTTTTAGAATACGCACAAATTCAACGTTAGTATAAAATTGTTCCTCTCACTTTATGAGATTCTATGATACCGATATACAAATATAGTATCTCGATAAAAGTAAATATTTTGATTGCATTCTAATACCTATACACTACACTCACAAAACACACAACGCGGTAAACCCAAACCACCCGCAAAAATGGAAAATCTACCCCCTCCCCCCCTCCTTCTGAAAAACAGAATCTCAGCACCACAGCTCTAATCTCGCCACCAGCGAAAGGCAATAAACAGCCTATTCCTCGACGCAGAAGATGCGGCGACGAGTTATAAATAATCCCTCTCGCGCGCGCTCGCAGACGCGTATAAAAATCGAGCTCTCGCGACAGATCGCGAGAGAGGAGAGAAAAACATAAAAGTAGAGCTCGAGCCGTCTGTGTGCCTGGAACGTTCGACGAGCGCGCGATAACCACGGATATAGTCGACTAAACGGGTTCCCGCGATACGCGGGTCTGCAGAGGAGAGGGGAGGGAAGACGAGATATGCGGATAAATAGACGTGTTGTTGATTTATGAGGCGCTGATATGAGCGATATTATGTATTTTTGTGAGTTATTTATAAACGTGGATTGATTAGGCGTAGGTCTCTTTTCGGAGCTTTAGGTCAAAAATGTCATTCTGTTAGGCTTCGTTCGCGTTAACGCATTAGATTTATCGGGAATTCTATGGTTTTAGTTTTTATCAAGTTTTATTATACAATCATAAACGAATGTTCAAAAATTTCGTTGTCGAAAAATAGATTTAGATAAGTTACTTTTAATGAAAAAGGCAACCATTTCCCATTAGTTTTGCTAGGATAGGTGATACGTAAAGATGTTTCACATCTACTTTGTAACGGATTAGACAAAAATCGTTGTATTGACGCTACCTAAGATATTGCATATACGCATTTTTCCATTAATTTGTATTTATGCACAGAGAGAATTTTCTGATAAATATTACCGTGAAAATCATTGTAAACGTGGGATATTCTGTCTTCAGGGGGAAAATTACACTACTGAACGGTAAAAATTAACGTTATTTATTATAAATTTTACCATTCAGCACGGTAAATTTTACCGTTCAGTAGGGTATTTTTTCCCATGAAGTCAGAATATCCCACGTTTACAATGATTTTTACGGTAATTTTTATCAGAAAATTCTCTCTGTGTGTAAATTTTTTCCATTTTAAGTTTATGGTTTCTTGCAAAAATTACCGTAAAATTTTTATATTGTACCACGTATAAAAAAATACGCCTGGGACAAGTTTGGCAAAAGTCTGGCTCAAAAAGTCTTGCAAAAGTCTGTCTTTGGAGACGATCCCAGACTTTTGGCAAAAAATGCAAAACAAATACATAGCGTTCCGTTATTTCTGCAATAACCTAACTCTTTGTCTCTTTTTTTACAAATATTTAAATTTTGTAGATAATTGCAATATTTAAAAAAATTTTTTACGATTCTGATCGATATTAACAATAAGTGTAGTGTCCTAATTACTTGTATGTAAAAATAAGTTTTCGTGGTATAATTCAATAAAAGTCTCACATATAGTCTGGCTATATGGACAGTCTGGGAACGTCTCCGTAGCTAGACTTTTGTAAGACACCATTTAATTTTCATTGTAAGTTTAGTTTGTTAAAATAAAATGGTGTCAAGACTGCCACATGTGATTTGTTAAAATATTTTACCCGGTATTCATTTGGAATAAAAAATAAGGAAAGAAGTTATGGTACATAGGTATTTATAATTAAAACAAGAGATCTGTTTAATTTTTTTATTTTGTTAAATTTTCACCACATGAGATTTGTTAAAATATTTTACCTGGTATTCATTTGGAATAAAAAATCAGGAAAGGAGTCATGTTACATAGGTATTTATAATTATTACACCATTTAATAATATACACACATTGTAAATTAACAAATGAGTGATAAAGCCACTAAAAATTTTAATTTTCTTTTCAACAATTAGTACAAACATTGAATTCTATAGCTGAAAAATAATTTCCTTTCTGAATCCAAATTCGCCCCATACACATATCGATTCTCTAACGATCCCCTGCGTTTTCCAAGTGCTTCCCACTACCAAACCCCGACATGCAAACAATCCCTCCTCCGCACAATTCAAAACAGCATAAACAAACACAGCTCTGAATGAAAATCGCCGGCGCAATATCTCAATATGCAAGCTCCTCTTTTTCCTCTTCGCAGTAACGTATCGCCGCCGCGCGGTTCCCTTATAAGTACATCCCCAACAAACTCTCGTGCGGGAGCTCGCGTACTCCTCAAACGTGCATGAAATCCCCGCGCCGGTCTCTCGACAAAAAATAAGAGTCATCGCCGCGAGATAACGAGCAGCTCGCACGGCGCACGCATGTGTAATATGCAATAATAACGAGGCCGTGCGCGCCGGCGAGTTATCGCGTGGAGCACGAGCCGGATACAACCGGAGCCGCGTGATCTTTGCAGGCAGTCAAAGTTTATCGCGGGAGAGCTTCTCTTTTTTTCTCTCTCTCTCGTCTGCGTGTAGGCTTTGACGAAGATTTGCCGTAGCTATTGAAAAGGAATAAATACGATATGATTTTGAGTAGGATAAGTTTTGAAAAGTGTGATGGATAGAGAGTATTTTTTACCTTTTTTGTGTACCGCACAATATTTGTTTATATCGTTAGGGTTAATATTATTTGATGGTAAGAGTTAGAGCGAGGCTGTATTAAAGTGTGTTTGTAGACAAGGCAAGTTTTAACTTTTAATGTCGAATAAGACTCGTACGATAATTATTGGACTACATCGAGTGTATACAGTAAGTAGAGCACTTTTTTCTTCATGTTTTAGTAGCAATTACGTTTTGTTTCGATGAATAGGACAACCGTTACTCGATAAAGCGAGACTCCATTAAAGCCAACACATGAGCGCGGCATCTCTCTCACTTGTGTTTTCCAGTATACGGCGATAAACCGGGTACCACCGGATCGCCTTATCGCCGCATGAGACTCGCGTTTCGCGTGCTTAGCGCGCTAGTTCGTATCGATGAAAACACTGGCCGGCGCTTACGAGGATATTACTGGCGAGTTCGAGAAAAAATAGGGAGAGAGATTAGAATTAGAGAGGGAGCATGAATTGAAGATGCAACTGACCGATCGAGGGTGGGAGGGGGAGGATTGTTGTGAAATGTGGAGGATGTTGTGCTTTGTCAGTTTGTAAACACGAGTGCGCTGTGTGGATGAACGTGCAGGAATTTTGTTCGCTTTGGTTTGTGTAAATGCGCGTACGATCGTTTTATCAATAAATGGAGAGGAGGTCGGTTGTGAGTGTTTGAGTTTATGGTAAAGAAGCCAATTTTTGAAGATAGCGGAACATAAAGTTGTCAGGGGGAAACAGAAGAAGTCAAAAGATACTTTAATTAAACTTATATTATAAAGAACTATTTACATGAAGCTTAGATTCTACGGAAGATACAAACTCAAACACTCTCGTGGTCGCAGAAAAACTTATTCATTCCTCTGCTCCGAGACGCAGCCCTTCAATACACCCAAAATCATACCTGGCTCTCCGCAAACAATAAGTATATTTTGGATGTGCATATCCATCAATACCTGCAACTGTTCATCGGTGAGCAGGTATTAAAAGAAATCGGGGAGAATCGTCTCGGACGTGCATAAATAACCATACTTATATGATTCTCCGAAAAATGCCTACATTGTTTAAAAAAGAAATTTGAAGTAATAATTGAATATTTTAATAAGTTGGTGTACAAAATTGTAGTTATTGTTATGACAAAAATATTGTGAGCAAAAATTAGGTCCAATTTGCATTTCGGCTTTAAAATTTCATTTTCCCTTTAAAATTTTGATAAATGTTATACTTTTTATAAAAAATTATAGATGATATGTATTTGCTTTTGATTTCCATTTCTTATAATTTAGACAACGTGAGAATAGTCTTCATTGACCAAAAATTGGGTCAGTGATAGTAATTGATTGAATTTTTATAGTAGTTTAATCAATTTATTCAGCACAAATATAAATATGTTTTTTCAAATGTAAATTTACATTAAATACATGTAAAATAAATATAGAATGTATAATTATTGGGAAATAAAAAGTAATTATATAGCGTTAAAAATAGTTTTAATAACACTGTAGCTCGTGATGAAATGCCAATTATGCACAGTCACTTTAAAGATATACATACTCACTCGTCAGACTGTAACAAAGAAATATATTCTTTTGCGAGCTATTTTTACAAAACATAACAACTTTTATTCTTTCTGTTTTATTTTAATTTCAATCTTATATAAAATATAAAAAAAAATATCAAAATAGAAATAAACTGTATTCATCACAATAATAGTCCAGTTTCCTTACAACCGTGTCGTAACGCAAATGTCTTACATTATATCTATACGCAGTGCTTCCCATCAAGAATAAACAAAATACAAGTATCAATCGCGCTATAATTAAATTGCTGCTTTCACTTAGAAAGCTCTCTCTCACTCTCTCTATATCTCTCTCTATCTCTCCCTCTGTCTGGCCGTGTTTTTGATTACGCAACGCTTTGCGAGCGAACCATGAGGCTCACGTTTAGAAGCAAGAGTCTCGCGGCGCGGCACGGCCAAGGCGGCACAAAAGCTTCCACTGCGCTCGTAAGTGTCCCGTTTGCGCTGCACGTGCGTCGTTACATCTCGCACGTTTTCGAACATTCTTTTTTCGCGCGCTCCGTCCGTGCACCTCGCGTGTAAGTACGTAACTGCGAGTGGAAGTTCTGCTGACTCGTCGAAAAGTATTTCTCGCGTGCTTTTTCTGCAATTTTGCTGACTTTAAGTGTCGACGGTGTTTGTTTTTTTGCGGGATATTTTTTGCGTCTATCAAATTCTAAAGTCTAATACAAAGAACGTCATTTATTATTAATGAGGCAGTGCACGATTGTTTGTGATTTTATCAATTAACGATTTGTATCGTAGATAAATATTATTTAGAACTTCTGTTAAAATTATATAATTCAAAGAAGCATCATTCTGCTCAGTATAAAATACGAAAAAGTGGTATTATCAAGAAATAAGTAGAAACAATCAGACGTGACAAGACAACGCTTATCTCTTCACGATTAATTTATATAAACCTACTTTAATTTTGAATAAGCGAACGAATTTAATAAATCATACAAAACTTTAATACGATTGTATAGGCAATTAACAAACATTAATCCTCCTATAAATACTTTTCTTCGCACTTATCTCAAATCGATCGTCTTTATCACTCGCACACTTTATTCTTTTAATTGGGCTTCGCGTGTTTGGTCTCACTTCGGTTCATTATCCTCTCTCTTCTCTCTCTTTCTCGAGTAGTGGTAGGGGTCGCGCCGCGGCCGGCTTATCTCGTCCGATTCCAGAAAAATCCTGGACTCGCCGATTGACCTATGCGGTGGCCCCGCGCGTCTTCTTCTACGCGCGCTTTATCCGACGGGGAAAAAAGCGAGGTCAAGCCGGCGATATCCAGTTATTTCGCTGCTCGGAACGAGACAAATATGCGCGAGGAGACGCTGAAAAAGTGCACGATGTACGAGAGATGATTTTGTTTGCGCGATTGCGGTTCGCGGCGGAATTTCGAGTCCGCGGTCTTACACTGACCTGTGGATTTTGAAGTTTGATGTTTGCTTGCGTGTTTGAATTGAAAATTGCCTTAAAATAGTGACATATATTATCGAAAGCGACGTTATAAGTTAAAGCAGTTAATACAAATATAAGATTTCATTATTATTTACTATTTATTTTAATATTTCTTACTATTAATTTATTATTTTCGTTGTATTATATTTAAAAAAAAACGTTGAGTGCTAATTTTGAATTGTTATTATACACGGATTTCAAAATAAAAAAAAGTTTTTATCGTACTTTAAATATTTTTTTACATAATACATAATCAGAATGCATGCTATAATAATAACTTCCTGCTTATTTAAAGAAATAAATGATATTCAATCAATTAATGAAAGAAGAAATTTTTATCTGACAGATGTCAGACAAGAGCAATCTTATAAAAATAGTCACTATAAGTTACCAATTCGATACAGCAGACTCTTTTACACAGTATCATTATTTATTTACATTTGCGATAATATCGTTCGAATGTTCCTCATCACGAGATTAAACTGAAAATAATAACGGCTTTGATTATCAAAACTTTATTTTCAAGTTTCACGCGGATAGATATGGACTGAACCGTTCGACCTTTATAACTGCTTTATCACGCGATATTTGACTTTGTTTCCAGTTTCGTATTTTACGGATTATCCATTCTATTTTTTGGAGAACTCCCGTGACAAATGACGTTAAATCAATAATCGTCGGCGACCTTGATATCTTCGCTGGTTTTTGTAATAGCAGATTCGCGAGAAATAGAAAGATATGTTTGATGATGCCGGATCAGAGTGATGGAATGTGGATGTGCAAAAAGTCACGTAACCCTCAGTTTTAAACGCCCATCATCGATTTGTCAATCAGTGAAATTCGATGTAAATCGCTTTCTATCTGATTGGAGCGAATGTTGAGTCATGCGTCTACAAAATCAAATATTTAATTTGTTAATCTATTTACAAAGTAATATCTTACTACCAATAATAGTAGTATAAATAATATAGTATATATAGTTTGATTCTACTACTCATTTGTAGGTTGCTTATTTATTATTGCATTATTTATTATTATTTATTTATTGGATGATTGTTTGTTTTTAAATAATTAGTTAATAAACTAATTAGATGAAATGTAGATAACTACCAATTGAATCTTTATAGCTTTTGTGAACATTAATATTTTCTTTTTTTTTAATTTACGTCTCGAACTGTGGTAGAGAAAATCAATTAACAATTAGTGTTAAATTAGAACAGTGTCGGTTCAGTTTAACTTATCTAAGTTTCTGAATGCAATTATATATGAACTTAACTTTACATAGACGACAAACACATTATCAAAACATTGCTTGAATAAATAAATAAAACAAACAAATAAATATTGAAGTTTATAGACTCGTTTATTCAAATAATCAACTATTATTAACTAATACTAGTATCTCAAAAAACAATCTTAGAAGAATCGTTTATTTTTAATTTGATATAGATTTGAGGGAATGAAAATGGTCAATTCATCATTTTTAGAAAAAGCATGTAAAATGCATCTCATTTCTCATAATCTCATTAAAAAAAAAAAAAAAAAAAAAAACTACAATCGAATTCCAAATCCACCATATTCTGCAACTCCTTACATAAGAACCCTGAACACCCTACGACCCACAAAAATCCCCCACACGAAACCCCGACTCCAGCACCCTCTCAAAATAGCCACCCCCGCCTCTATACCACCGGCTATAATCTCGCGGAATCCCACCTCACAGCCCTATAGTCCGTACGCTAAATATAAACCTCGGCCTCATCGCGACACCGGCGACGGCGGCTCTCGCACGCAATCGGCACGTTTCCACTCGCGCTCTCGCGCCTGCCTGCCCACCTGAATGAAAGCGGACTCTCCTCGAGAGAGAGGGAGAGAGAGAGAGAGAGAGAGAGAGAGAGAGACGGAAAAAACTCGTGCGAGAAAAACGTGCGCTCCCACCACCGGCACCGTGAGCTCGCGCGCGCGGTGGGGTCGCACACAGCACGCGGTGTGTCGCGTCACGTGCGAGGTAACGTTTTATTCGCGGCGGTTGCGAGACGACGGCGGCGCATATAGAAGCGGGAGTGTAGGGAGGAGGAGGAGGAGAGGGGGATACGGGTTGATGCGTTGGGTTTTTGCGGTTATTATGACGTTGGTGAGATCGAGCAAAGATTGCGAACAGTTGAGTTTTTTTTTTTATTGGATGGATAGGTTTGGTGTGGTTCTTTTTAGATATTGGGATTTACTATAAAAATAAAGAAATAAAGGCTACAGCTTTGTAATTAATTAAAAGTACGATCGTATATTTGATGACAGTGGAACTAGAATCTTTAAAAAATAGAGTATACGAATTAGCCTTGCTCTCTTTCAATAATCATTAATTTATTCTATATAATCAGTCAATCATTTATTATCCTTTTTATTATTATTACCTATAGTATAGTATTGACGAAAGAGATAGGTGAAAGAATAATATTTATTTTTGTGAAATTATAGATATTTATAATGAAAATGAAAATGAGTAACATTATTTATACGTCTGGACAGACATGGTCTGTTTCTACTTATCCAATAGAAAAATACTATTTTTTCTATGTAAATTAAATAATGTCAATATGTGCATGGCTTTCATTGTAATACAAAATATAGTACTAAACGGTAGGCTTATAAGATGAAAATTCAAAGATATCGATTGTTGCTATATCTTCAACTATGCAAATCAACGTATTCACTATACATTCAATCCACAAATAACCGATTTCAAAGCTACCCGTCCTTACAATCCTTCTCCTCCTTACCATATTCTTCAAAAACATCTCAATACACTATGCAAATCCAACCTCAGCGCAGGAACCCCCCCGACCTTCAGCATCGCCCCGAAAACCCCCAGCATCCTCATCGTCAAACATCTTCCGATCCGATCACTTCGATAGCTCATTCCCCGCAAACTCAAATCCAAACACGAACACTCGCACGCTACATCGAAGAGAAGCGAAGGAGGAGAAGCACATCGGCAGTTGGTGGGGGGTCTCGAGTCATTCAGGCGGACGTAGCCACGGGACGGAGGAGGATGACGCGCGAGGCGCGAGCCGCGAGCCGCGCAAAAGCAGAGGCTTCGAGGCTGGCGCTGCCGCCAGCCACCGGCTATTACGCTCGCGAGCCTCGCGAGCTTCGCATCGCTCTGCCTCTCGGCTCGTCAAGAGTGTTGTCTCGTATAGTAGCGTTCGCTGGTGACCACTCGTGTGAATTACGAGTTCGACGTATCTCTAATTTTCTTTTGTAGTGAGAACTCGTTGCTGAGATTATAGAGTATACAGTGAAGTTGATCGAATGAAGTGTGCGACTGTGAAGTTATCCAGACAGTTTGCTTGAGAGGTTACAGTGGTGTTTAGTGAGGTGACAGGTGAATTTTGGATAGTTGGTGTGTTGTACCATGGTGACGCACAGTATGGAGAACATTTTGAATATGCAGTATTACGCGCCGGTGAGCGACGAGGCGCTGCACTCACCACCCTCGAGGAAGAAGAGGTGTCTCGCTAAAGAGGTGAATTTTCTTGGAGTGTATAGATTGGAGGTTCTGATTTTTTTTATAGAGGTATTGTTTAAGGTGGAGTAAGAATTGAATTGGGAGTGGGTGGAATGTGGTAGGGGTTCTTTTTTATTATTTGAGAGGTGGTTGAAATAAAATGGAGAGGGAAGAATTTAACAGGTGTCTATTTATTCGGATGGCAGAAAAATTTGTTTCCATTATTTTAAACCAAAACCTTGCATTTGAACATTTTTCCAAACGTTGAAGTATATTGCAGTGATATATTTAATCGTCAATCAAGATTTCATTTCATTGATTGATTGATTATCGATTATTTCGATAATGAACTTATCAGAAGAGTAAACAAAATTTTGCTGTGCGATTTATGGACACATGTTTATGCTACTTGTGAACATTACTAAACTTATATATTTGATTCTAACTCTGAATAAAACAATATTTTTCAGAATTTATTGCTTAGTTGATTTTATATATTGACTTATTGACTTATAACGTTTATTGATACAAAATTTAAATTAAGAAGTTTTTGATAACATTTGAAAGATTAGGAAAACTAACGTTATAATTCTTGTGAATTTAGGTTTAATAAAAAAGGTTGTTTCTTAAGAAAATAAATTGTTTGTGATTGAAGTTACTGATCAGTTTTTAAGAAATAAAATAATTAATTAATTATAACTTTAACTGTGTTCCCATGTGAGTTTTACACTAGTAATTTGTAATTTATTCACATAAAAACTTAACTTACTCAAGCACAAGGGGGTGTAAGTTTATTTTCAATCGTTCTCTTTTCAGCGTCAAAAGAAACCTCACTAGTGTCTATTCAAGGTTTCGTGCACTTTAGACATTTTTGCGATGCTTGCGAGCTTTTGGGAAGCGGACGTTTCGATTATCGGAACGATCCATTCCAGAGGTGCGTTTGCATTTTTTCAAGTGTTAATGTTATAGTTGTTATATTGTTTTCATGTGTAAGTGTATTTGTAATCATATGAAAGTTTGAGAAGATGTGTGTTGTCTTACCGACGTGACCGTTTACTACTGGTATACACATCGTAGAACCTTTTAATTGTACATACACCGTTAGATATAAAATCATAATAAATTTATATACATATCAGCTACATGTTTAGTCATAATATCTTGCGAAGAATTTTAACCATTGTATATATAAATCTAAATTTATGTGCGTGTGAAAAAGCAAAACTATGCTCATTCAACGACTTCCGTAACGATCAAAGTGTAACATCCTACGTTTACTTTTCGTTGTTTCAGCAAGATCCGATGTCACACAGGATCATAGAGAAGCGCAGGCGAGATCGCATGAACAACTGTCTTGCGGATCTCAGCCGACTGATACCCGCAGAGTATCTGAAGAAGGGTAGGGGCAGGGTCGAGAAGACCGAGATCATCGAGATGGCCATCCGTCATATGAAGCATCTCCAGGGTCTTAGACAAGGTATGTTGCTATACTTTTCTTTTTTACATATTTTGTTTATACTTCCTCGATTTTTTTCTTGCATTGAAATATTAGCCATTCATATACAGAATTAATGTTACTAATGTACGTTAATACACTTAATTTTCTAAAGCTACAAAGAAATTAATTCTACCGTGTTTTATTGTCAAATTGAAATGTATTTTAAATCTTTATATTAGAATCAGCTGGGTAGGGACTCAACTATTGACATTGTCCCAATTACTATCATTTTGATTTGCTTCATTGAAAATTTTATTTGGCATAGACAAAACTGCAAATAAAATTAACTTAATCAAAATAACAATTTTTATACAAATAATTAAGCATTAGTGTTCATTATAATGACAGTTTTGGAATTACGTCAACATTTTTTGAGGTACTTTTCTCATTTTAAAAAATAACTCTAGATATTTGAAGTACTTCAAAATTACCTAGTAAATATTATACATTATACTTCTCGCAAAATGCTAATGAAATGTTTGATTTTCCAGACTCGAAGCATCACACACCGGTGTCATCGGTGCACGCGATGCACGCCGAGGATAGCGTCGACAGCGTGTCCCATCCCGCGGTAGCCGGCTCCAGCGCCGCCGAGCACTACAGGCTCGGCTACCAGGAGTGCCTCAGCGAGACGATGCACTTCCTCGTCGAGGTCGAGGGCTACTTCGCCCGCGACGCCCTCTGCGTGCAGCTCATCAGTCATCTGCAGCAGCACTGCGACAAAATTCTCGCAACGAGTGAGTGTCCATTATCCTACTTTTAGATTCTTCGGTTCTTGACAGGGTGATTTTTCTATTTGGATCATGGGGAAGATACTTTGCTTTGGAATCTTATTAAAAAAATGGGATCGAGCTGTATTGTCAGAATGATATTTGTTAATTTGATTGGTTGGGTATTGTAGCGCGAAATTCAAATTTAATATAAAAATAGTGTATTATATGCATATTTACTTGTGTCAACACTTATGGGGTTCGGCAAACATTAGAGAGATTCAGTTCTGTACAACTTTAAATATTATCAATATTGCTGGACTCGTAGTGTTTCAACAAACCTATTATCTGAAAAAGATATAATCTAAGGAATTAGTTTTACAAAGACTTCGTCATTTATTTCAATAATTAAATGATGTTTGATGAATGTTTGATAAATGTTTGATAGTAATTACTTGGATATATTTAGGGTAATAAATAACATTTGGTGAGATAAAGACTATAGTATCATAAAGACTTGCTCATCTGTTTGAATTATTAAATTTTGATGTTTCATCAATATTTGATAACAATTACTTGATTAAATTTGGCATAATAAATACTTAAAAATATAAATGTTATAAAACGGCTTTAGTTTCTTCTTCTTTTTCTTCTTAACGAATGTAATTACGTTGTTTGGCCTTTACCAGGGTTCGATAAGACTACAGTTATTCTATGAATTGTATACAATTATAATACTGATATTTTTGTATCTCTCAGTTATCATGATTATCTAATTTTGGAAACATCCTCTCAATAAGATATTATCCATTCAATTGTTTACCTCCGTCACATAAACAGTACTAACAAACTCTCTTCTCATTTCAGGCGACAGGTTAGGAGGTCTTCCGCACCCAGTGGACCCAGCCACCTCGAACGGCACAGCCTGCAACGGCGTTAGCTCCTTCGCCCACGCGAACGGCGGCCTTCCGTCCATGTGCTCCAGCGGCAACAACAGCAACAACTCCACTAGCAACGGCATCAACCTCCTCAACAACAACAACCACAATCACAACAGCAACGGCCACCACAACAACAACAGCATCACCAGCAGCCAGCATCACCACAGCCTCCTGCATAACAACAACAGCAGCTCGGATCGCTGCTCCAGTTCGGGTGTCTCGTCCTTCGACTCGAGTGAGTCGTCATCCCGCCCATCGCACAATCATCAGCGTCCGTCAATCCCGCCGCCGAACCTTGTCAGCGATGACAGCAACCACAGCAGTCACTCCCACGGCAGTAGCAGCCTTCTCCTCATGCCCAGCTCGAGCAACGGCGGCATGCCACAGACCCACGAGCCCCAGCAGAGGCCGCCACCGGCCAACTACAAGTTCAAGAACTCCATCAAGCAGAGGTTCAGCGCCGATCAGAGGGTAAAGACCTCGTCGTCGCCGCCGCCCTCCTGCAGCGGTGGTAGTAGCTCTGAGGCCTCGCCCAAGCACAACAGCCAACACCAGGCCAATGGTCAGCAGGGCGTGCCGATCTTCGCCCTGCACGATAACGGTGGGTTCTACGTGCCACTGACCGTCGAGGCCAATCTGCTCAGGCCGCACATGGGCTACGGCGCGCAGGACGTTGGGCCCGAGGCCGTGCTGCATCCGGTCACGATATCCGTGAATTTCAATCACACGTCGCCGCCTAGTTCCGCGTGGTCGCATCAGCAGAGCCCGCCGCATCAGATTCAGTAGTGCGGGTCAGGATGCGAGTGGACGAGACGAGTGTTCGAGTTGAGTGGGTTGAGGGATGGTGTTACTGTGTGATGCGTGCGAGATGGACGATTTTTTTTTAGAAATTATATTATCGCGCTCGTTTGTGCATTGTTGTGACACTGGGGGTGTGTGTTTGAGGTGAGATGAGAGAGAGACGAAGGATTATGGGAAGGATGCAACGAGGATTTACGATTATTAGTGTAGGTATTATGATACGTGTGATGTTGTTTTGGCGCGCGATTTTACCCACACGAGAGAATGAACCTTTTTTTCTTTTTTTTTTCGTTGTTGCGTAAGTTCTATTACTTTTTGTCATTGGTTCGACTCCGCCGAGCTTTGTGCACAAGAGCTCGCGAAGTCTCGGCGCGGATTTTGCGGCGCTCGTCGTTGCAATTTCAAGTGGAGGCCTTTTATTTATCTGTGTCGTACTTATGCTCGTATAGTATTGTTCAGTAAATTTATTTCCACGCGAACTTTATTGTGTTTTAACGTGGCGGAAAATTGATCTAGCAGTATTGACTTGACTGTGTTGCTGGACTATTTTTCGTAAACGTGCTAATTTAATTGTAACCGGATAATGTATCTAAGTTTAAAAAGTTTATTGTAATGATTTTAATTCGATAAGATTTTTTTTTCGTTTACCATTTACGTGACAGAATATTTCACGTTCGTAACAGAATTTTTGTTGTGAATTGCCATGGAATTATTTTTAAAGAGTAATGGTAAGAAATAAATAAAACGCGTCTGATTGAAATGTGACAGAAGCTGTCCAAGTCTGCTACAGCATTTAAACTCGACGGGAGAAGTCGCGCGCGTTCGTCTCACGATAGGACGGATATAAGCGAAGCGACTAGAGCGAATGAGTTCCGTCGATCGGCCAATTCTATACCCCGTTCTCGTCAACTTCTTCGTCGAAACACGCGCGACTTAGTTAAGATTTACGTATAAAATAAACACAGAGACATACATACAGACTCATATATTTGTCTAAGGTCAATTTTTTCTTTCTTTTTTTTTAAGAACCTCGAAGAATATTCCAGATCACGCTGTTATTTCTCTACATATGATGTAAAAAAGAACTTTTTTGACGAGACTTTTCCCATGCGACAAAATTTTTCTTTTTTGTCGAAATGCGACGTCGACTCGTTTATGTTTTTTTTTGTAAGATTACGCTATGCAAGGTGACTATGTGAGTACATGTGAGTAAAACCGGAATTTCGAGGAAGAAAGCGTGTTTGTGCGATTAATCTACACGGTTGGAAAGTTTAACAGTTAGTTTAAGGAACTAGCAGCTGTTAATTTAATACAGCAGTCGCAATTTTTACGACGAGACAAGTTATAAGACGAGTATTGTTGACTTTTCGAAAAAACTGATTATCAGTTTTTACCGTAATTTTTACGTTTAATAGCTTTATGAATGTTGAAGACTTTTTAAATTTACGATAAAGTAAGAGATATATATTTAGTGTGTAAAAAAGTGTTGAATGGAATGTAAAGTGAAATGCTCCGTTTACAATTTTACTGTATAGTTAAAATTTTCTCTGGTTTCATGATAGAAGATTATGATAAGTATAATCAAAATAGAAAGGACATTGCTTGATGAAGAAGCAATAATATATTATTTTTTGATTGAAATAGAGGAACCAATATTGTTAAATGTTTTTGATAAAAGGAAATTATAAAAAAACGGTGCATTTCCAAGTTCTTGTTATATACATCCTTCCAATTGTGTATTATTTCCAACTGTGTAAATTTGTGATATTATATGCGGATTAGGAATGATGCAAAAAAGCAATCGTCATTTGTTAAAAGGGCAGAATAACTTTTCTCATTCATACATACTTATTTTCAAAATAAAAGAAGCGAATCCATACATTTCACTAATAAAACATTACTGCCCCTTCAGCAAATCCCGACTTTACCTAGTGTAAGTGGCATTCTTTGCCGGAATTTCGGATGCGCAATAATTAAAAGAAAAAAAAACAACAAAACTTATGTGAAAACGGAAAAATAACGTACATAACAACAAAACAGAAGAAAACACGCGAAATTACGGAGACGAAGAGACGCGTTTGATATACGGTTTAATTGTTATAAACAAGAAAAACTGCAAAGTTTGAAACAAAAAAAGCTGCAAAAAAGTTCGGCGCGCGAAGCCGACGCTACTGGGCAGCGGGCCTCAGCAACACAAGACTGACCGAGACCTGCATTACACTAGAGAAAAAAAAGAAAATTTTTCTTCTATAAGATCACCACATACTGCATTAACTATTATTTGTACATACCACGCTTAGCTGTATAAAAACCGTTGAGAGAAGAGTTTGTGCGAAAGAATAAATTATATATATATATATTTACCGTATACCGATTATTCCTTTCTTTATGCCTTTCCAACTACTATCATTTTTAATCAATACAAATAATATGATTTGAAGCTGTTTTATAAAATAGTCTTTAATAATTTGGTAACATTAAATTAAGAAGTTGATAAATATTTGTATGCCCATCTGAACGAAAATGGACACTTTTTTCCCTGAAAAACGGAACCAAAACTACACATTTTGCCCGCAATAATGATTAGCGGGAAAAAAGTAACTTCACTAGAAACTAATCCAAATTCCTTTAATTCATCAAGTTCTACCAATAACCCTGATTTTCGATTGTCTTTTAACAATATTGCCTTCTAACAGTCCATTAGTCTCGCTTTCCATGTGAAAAAGTGGCCACAGTTGAGATGGGCAGTAAAGTACTATATGTAACTCGAGATAAAAGTCAATTTTTCCCTCGGGTGAGTTTACTGCTTCGCTTCGTTCGTTCGGACAGTAAACTCACCATGGGAAAAATATTCGACTTTTTGCTCTTGTTACATAATATACTATTTGGATATATTTTTGCCAAAGACACTTCTGCAACATAAAATTAATCCTTAATTACTTACTTCAGATGTTTTATTGGTGCATTAGCAATTGAAAGTAATGAAATTCAAAATGATACGAATAATAAAAATGAAGATAATAATAATGACAGAAATGATTGATATAATGATAATTGTCATACATACTTCTGTATACATTTTTATATGACCGTAATAATTTATTTCAGCATATAACAAATAATTTGTAATCGATTTGAAGTACAAACCTTGTAAATATTTCTTGGTGTAAAAGAATAAAATTAAACAAGAATCAAATTAAATTAAATCTTCACTAACTTTATTCAAGTAAAAATTAAAAAAACACATAATTAAATAAATAATAAATATTAGCACATATTAAAAAAAAAGCCTTAAAATGAAGGATAACACTACGATGAACGCAGGATAAAAATTCTACGAATGTGGTGATTAAAACTCGTTTTTATTACATCAACATAATACTGGCTATGAGGGGAATGCGGGTAAACGCAATTCGCAGAACGCGCCTACAATGTTTAGATATATAATACGTGACATTGGGGGTCGTTAAGGAGTTGGGGGATGGCGACTTGGGAGTTACAAGGTTCATGTCATTTTTCGATCCCCGAATTTTTGTTTCATAGTAAAGTTGTCGATCGCATCTTTATCATCGCAATTGGCTTTCCTGCGAACTATTTAATCATCATCCGAGTCCGTCCGAGTCAACCACCACAGAACTTCAATGTTCGCGGATCCCGATATTATTTCTTTTTGTTATTATCATAGTTATCGTATTTGGTAGTAATAATCGCTAAAAACGAATAATCATCTTTTGCAAATACGGCCCTACGCGTCGTTACAAATGGCGGATTCGTAAGGGGTATTCGTTCTTTTTTCTTTTTTCTATAATAAATATTAATAATAGTAATAATCGTAACAATAATACTAATCGTATAAATAATGTCTCGGTAGTACAATAATATTAATAATAGTATTAATAATAGTATTACAGATTAAATGGTGATTCGCAAATCGATTCAAGTGACTTCGAATAAAAGTACTTTCAGCCTTGAGTAATCCTACAACAGGGGAATCATAATAATCCTTCTCAGGAAGTTTCCGAGGATTCTTGATATATTTTTCTTTTAAATTCGTTTTCAATCAAACTTTTGATTATCACTATTTTGAAATATTATATAATATATTATCAATATAATAAATTTATTTTTTATTTTTCAAAGATAACATTTTTTTATGTGTGAAAATAAATGTTTTAAAAAAAGAGTGAGGATAATTTACAATATTAAAAATAAATTCTTCAGACATAATAAACTTTCATAAGTATCATATGTAATATTTAATTTTTTTTTATAAATTTTTAGTTTACTTATAATTGTGTTTTATTTTTAGATATAAAAAGAGTGCAAAATGTGCGTTATTTTTATATAAAATTACAAAAAGAATAGTAAAATTCAACAATATTATAAAAATATTGTCACACGTTTAAAAGTAGTTTTTAATATACAATATTCGTATTTAATAACGAATTTTAGTTAAAAATTTTTCGATCATTGCACTGTCGTATTAAACATAACACGTGCATAGGATTAAATATGAAAATACATGCCTTTAATAGTTCATTCGTAGAACCACGTACAAAACATGGTCGAAAATCGATATATATGCCATTCGGCGTTCATCAGAATCCTCGAAACTTCCAAAGGAACCATTTACCTCCGAGTTGTTGTGTTTCATTTCCTCTCTTTCCCTCACTTTTTTATTTACTCATTTTCTTCATTATTTTTGAAAGTCTCTCCTGATCAATTGAAAAACCTAACTACGCCGGATTTTGAGGGGACATGCGAGTGTTGTCGTGTTGCAATACTGTCCGCGCGCATTCTCTCTCTCTCTCTCTTATGCTCTTTCTTTTTTTCCTCTTCGTCATCGTCGTCGACGCATTACCAGTTTTTATTTATGCTCGAGAACGCGAAAAATCTTCTCTGAATTTTTGCCGCTCCTGTGATTTTCGATAATTCCCAAGCGAAAGAATGAAGCAAAAGTCCTCTCGATATTTCTAGGAGGAGTCAATTCCATTTTTTTCACTTTCTTTTCTTCACTGTTGAGCTTCGAATAGAGAGAAAAATATGTATGCCGGAGAAGGTTAGCTCGCCAAAGGACAACACAACGAAGATCTCAGTTTGACGAAATTGGACGTAGAAAATTTAAAGAATATGAAAGATGTTTGTTTTAAATTAAACCAATGCACTAATTCTGTAAAAAATATCATTGAAACACTTTTAAATAATGCTTTTACTGTTTCTATAATACATTTCTTTTCAATTATTCTTAATTATTCCAATGTCATCTGTTAGTACGTATCAATGAGATAATTAAAGAAAGAGTGCAAATAATTGGTCAATCTCTTTAACGATTACTTTCAAATTATTATTTCGTCTCTTTATTGAAATCTCGTCAAATAAATTTCACGTTCATTAATTCTTTGTTCATTTGATATCCGCTTTAAAGTGTCTAAGTCATAACTAGTCATATTTGATAGAATTTAAAGTTCAGACCCAAATTCAGTAATATTATTTTGTAACAGAAAACTTCTGTTTATATAATCATCAGATCAAAATTTCCTCTTTACCTACAATTAATATTGCACTTCAGAACTTATAAATGTACCAATCGTGATGATCACATGTACACGAACAAAGCACCAAGAATACTATAGAATAGAAGAAAAACGATTTGTAATCCATGGAAAATTCATAGATATCTTTATTCAGCTTTCCATTCAATAAAACTTTGCGATCTTGGTGGAACGACTCTTACATTCGCTGACTGCCCAAAATATCTAAAGTCTCGAATTTCGAAAAGGGTAAAACTTTCAACCAAGTGGATGATGCCAAGTTTCCACCATGTATATCGACATTCGTTTTTGTTCCATCTATAGTTTCCTCGTAAATGAGCTACTAAATCTGATTGAATACGCGCCAACTTCTCCGAAAGAACAATGTCGAGGCTACACCAGTTTTAGTAACGCGCGTGAATGACGACGGCGACGAGACGACTGACTACCCCAGCCTCGTATTCTCCAAGGCAACACGAAGAAAGTCCAAAGGTGGAAGAGGTATACCTGCCACACACTCCACACAGCTACCAGACATCGATTCGTCCCAACTCGCCAGCAGTATTCGCTTCGTGCATAACCGGTGTCGACCTCTGGTGTTGCATTCTTCACCGATGTCAGGAAAGAGCTTCCAACTTGGATTCTACATTTCTCCACTTCGTGCGCTTCGTTATCTGCGCGGAGCGAATAGAATATCAATCCAATTCCTTCCAAATCCGTGTGTACAATACGCGTGTGGTTGTGTATCGATCGCTCACAAGATGCGCATTCTGCACCTGCTCTCTGCTGCGGCGACTTGGACGCCCTTTAACCTGGCCTAGCATATGTGCGGCGTGCGCGGGGCGTAGGTGAACTGAATGTGGAGATTCGGATAGATGCGCGGATTCAGGACGACCGGATAATGAAGTATGACCTGGTGAACGAGGAGGTGATACGGTGCGGCGGCCGGCTTGCTGGACTTGCCGTAGCTGCTGAAGCCTGAGCTGGTGCTGTACTCGTGGTTGCTCGTGGAGGCCGGTTGGCAGCAGCGCTCCTGACAGTTGACCTCGACCTCCTCCTGGCGGTGGTGCTGATGCTGACGACGGTTAGCCGAATCGATGGAGCTGGAGATAGATGAGGTGGTGGTGGTGGTCGCGGCTGTTGCTGGTGATGGGCCGGTGATGGCGACTATGACGGGGAGTTGATCTTGTTGTTCTTGTTCCTGTTCTTGTTCTTGTTCTTGTTCTTGTTCTTGTAGCGGGCGAGGATGATGATCATGATCTTGATGACGATGACAACGTAGTGGTGGATGACGATGATCGCACACGATGGACGCCGACGCGGGTAGTACGATAAGGCGACAGTCGCAGACGCGGCGATCATTTGCTGGGCTTCCGAGGAAGCTTGATGGTTACTTTTTCTTCTGTGCCTTCTCCGCGGCCTTTGTTACCTTGCCCTGGAGATCTTTGAAATTCACGCTCTGCAATTTGAAATGGGATAATTACGTTTTCGTTTTTGGGTTTTTGGACTAAAGGATGAGACGTTGAAGTGGGTTTACCTTAATTACCCCTACAGCGACGGTCTGTCGCATATCACGTACGGCAAATCTGCCGAGTGGCGGAAACTCTTGGAAAGCTTCGACGCACATCGGCTTTGTCGGCTGCAACAATACTATTGCTGCGTCTCCTGTTTTCACACTCTTCGGATTTTCCTCCGTTGTTTTACCTACAATAAGATGTGAACGTTAAAAAGGTTTCTTTTTATAATAATAAAATAAAATTATCAGGCGAATCGGTATAAGAAAGTGTATTGCTAATTGCTGGATAGTTAAATTACTTTACTACTGCTGAGATTTCTTGTTGAGATTGATAATTATTTCTATTGATATAATGATTTAAAATATTATATAAGAAAGTATCGAGAATAATAGAAAATAATTTGAACTACATATCTTATAATACAAAAAGAATTTTGATATAGTCATCTGTTATAGTTTACTTCTGATCAGTTATGATTCTTTTCCGGTAACCCTTGATTTAGTCATATGCATGTGTGGGCGTGTGTGTGTGTGTGTGTGTGCGTGTGCGCGTGTTCGCGTGTGTGTATATATATGTGTGTATGAGTGTGTGTGTGTATTTAGCCGACGATGACTACTGCACAATGTTCATTTAGATTGATATCCTTATGAATTTCAAATCCTGTGTGGAAAGCAATACCAGAAATAGTCCAAATTCATTCAATAACTTCTATGATACGGTTTTAAGCTAACCACATCAGATCCCTACCAAAAAAGAACATGGAAGCCATATGGGATTTCATATAGTTCGCATGTTGGACCGTAAAGAAGAGATTTATAAAATTTTAGCATCGACCATCCAGTTTATATTATTCGTAAATTTCGTTAAACAGGAGAAAACCACATTAAAATCTCTCCTAGGATCCACATAGGACCCCCATAATTCTCACATGGGAACCATATGGAAACTAAAGGGAAACCACATGCATACTACGTAAGATCATATGTGATTTTTCAGTAGGGATGTAATCCGAATTTAAGCGAACTTTATTGGATGTAATCTACCATTATGCTAAACTCATTTTATGTAATGTCATTACATTAATGTCATTGAATGTAATCTGTCTTTAAGCTAACCTATTTGGATGTAATCCCTCTTCAAAATAACTTCAATAAATGTAATCTATCATTAAGCCAACCTCAATGTTTGTAATCTGTCATTAAGCTAACCTCATTAAAGTATCTAGAAAATGTTTTATCAACCATAATATCTCTCAATTCCACGAGGATATCACCACATAAATCATTGTAAACCTCACCGGTACGACGGTCGCATTTCTCCTTGATCTCGGCGAACTTGCAGGCTATGTGAGCGGTGTGGCAGTCGAGCACGGGCGTGTAGCCATTGCTGATCTGGCCCGGATGATTGAGCACGATTACCTGGGCGGTAAAGTCCTGGGCGCCACGGGGCGGCTGGCTCTTGGAGTCGCCGGCCACGTAACCGCGGCGCAGCTCCTTTACCGAGATGTTCTTGACGTTGAAGCCGACGTTGTCGCCGGGCAGGGCCTCGGTCAGGGCCTCGTGGTGCATCTCTACGGACTTGACCTCGGTGGTGAGGGCCGCCGGGGCGAAGGTCACGACCATGCCTGGCTTGAGGATGCCGGTTTCCACGCGGCCTACCGGTACTGTTCCTATTCCGCCGATCTTGTAGACGTCCTGAAAGTAATGTGGAAATGGATGATTAGTAATGTACGGGGTTGTTGTTATGGGGCCTGGCAATACATAGTTTGGAAAAATTCGATGTGACGAAGTATTTTCTTTACACAATACTGAATTGTATTGTACTTATTTATCAATTATACGTACAGCAATTCTACTTAAGATGGCTTACCTAAGGTTTAAAGATTATTCGAAATTATATGATAGTCTAAAAATTTGATTTATAAGCATTGAATGTCAAAAATTACCATTATAATACGTCAGTAAAAAATCAATATTTTAAAAAATTTTCATGATTTGAATAATAGTGTAAGCAGACCATATTGTCTGAGATATCAGTTAGTTCGCAATAAATTTGATAGATCGCACAAACATCGAGTGTGAGGGATCCATTTATAGCATATAAAGTATGGTGATCGAAATTGGGGTCAGTGTTAAAATGTGAATTTTGATCAGTGTTGATGGTAACCAGTAATTATTTTCTAATTAAAAATACCCCTAAAGGAGTAAAAAAACTGATATAAGTGACTTAGCTATTAAAATATCAACATTAAAATTTATTTTATAAAAAATCTATGAAGATTGATCATTTTTTCTATCCATAAAAATTGAAAATTCGTCAATCTTGAGAATGTGCATCATTTTAACTGAAATATAGATAAATAATAAGGGAACCAAATTTGAGCAAGATCATTGAATTTTCAATAAAAAAGGCATTGTCCGTAGATTCTGGAGCAAACACCCGCATTCAAGCCTTACCTAAATACCGCAATCCATGAATATATGGCTATTTATTTGATATATTATAGGCAAAAGATGTACATATTAAGCAAATTATGAATATTAATGTTAAAAATTTCCTTACTATTATCGAGAGCTTAGTGTGAATTTATTCATTTGAAAGCGTTTTCAATAGTAAATAGGATGTACGTCACGTACATTGGTTGCAAGAGCACGTATCATTTTAAAACTTTGATGCAACTATTAAAATACAGAAATTAATGTATACTACAGAAAGTTAACAAGTCGATGGGTCCTAAGAGAAAAGACTTATCTTACGCGTTACGTTCAGAAAAGACCTATCGCACGCATTACGAGTAGAAAAGACCTATCTTGCGTGTTACGATTAGAAACAGACTAACTCTTTTGAGGTTATTTCTTACACTAACTTTGAGGTCATATAATTATTATAAGTTAATTTCAATTATAACTTTTATTGGCGTTTTAATACTACTGATATAAGATTATCATCTTCATGTCATTAAAAGTAAGGTGTCCAATCATTTTATAACAAATTTTCAGCATTGAATACAGCCTACACAACAACCGCAAAAGAGATAGTCCGTTTCTAATCGTAACGCGCAAGATAGGTTTTTTCTAATCGTAATGCATGAGATAGGTATTTTCTAATCGTAACGCGTAAGATAAGTCCTTTCTCTTAGGACCCATCGAAGTATGGCGTATACTGGACCTATAAAGTTTAATTATATGCAACTTCATGCATTGTAATTGGTTAAGGGCGAACTCGAAGTAATGCGCAAGCGGTTCCGGGTTGGGTGCTCCTGGAGCCGAAAGACCACTAAGGAATAGCGTGTTATACCTTACGCCAATACATACAAAATTGGTTAAGAGCGATATCAAACAACTCAAATACTAATGGTGTAATCTGCTCAACTGACACGTAATAACTGGGATATAGAAGTGAGCCATGTTGACTACACAGTCCTACATGACCCAGTATTTTTATTAATTATAAAAAATTCTGCAGCATCGTAATCACCAACCTGAAGTGGCAAACGCAGCGGCTTGTCGGTGGGTCGGGAAGGCGGAAGAATAGCATCAAGAGCTTCAATCAAAGTTTTACCGTCGGCATTCCCGTCCTTGCGCTCGACTTTCCAGCCCTTGTACCAGGAGGTCTTGGGCGAGGACTCGAGCATGTTGTCGCCATGCCAGCCCGAGATAGGCACGAAGGCCACCGAGGCGGTGTTGTAGCCGATCTTCTTGATGTACGAGGAGACCTCCTTCTTGATCTCCTCGAAGCGCGCCTCCGAGTAGGGCGGCTCGGTCATGTCCATCTTGTTGACGCCGACGATCAGCTGCTTGACGCCCAGGGTGAAGGCCAGGAGCGCGTGCTCGCGGGTCTGGCCGTTCTTCGAGATTCCGGCCTCAAATTCACCTGTTCGTATAATTAAGAAAAAAATGGTTCGAATTTTATTTCTTTTATATTCTAATGGATGAGTAAGCTTTTAAAATATTGACTATTGAACTATTTAACACAAGTACCGTGGTATTTTTAGTTTATAATTTGATCTCTGAATATGAATATTTTTATTATAACTCTTCTTGTAATCCTTTACTTTATAATCAATGTATCAGAACGTTTGATATCTGCATTTGATCGATGATATGCATAAATACTAAATATCACGGTCCTTATACAAAAAATCCATATGATACAATTCCTGTCTTAAAATAATGATGAAAGTGTACGCTTTGTAAAAAAGTCGAACTCAAGAATTTTGTTATGCAAGTAAATACAAGTGGTAGCAAATTAAATTAAAATAAATGAATATTCTTAATTTGAGGTTAAGCCTTGGTATTTACATTTAGTATTTATATGTTTTATTACATTTGCATATAGAAGACATTAAAACTGGCTCAGAATCTCTCAAATAGTTAAAGAGTATATTTTCAATTTAGGAGATTGTAGAAGTTCGTAGAATATATTGTTGCAGCTTTTTCTCTATTATACTAGGTACGTAACTTTAGTCAAAGTGGGTTTTCTGCCAAAGCGTATAACTAAATTTATCCAAACTATGTTTCTGACGCTTTGAACATTTCCTCAATATTTTACAAAGATTGGCAAAAATTTACAAAGTTTATCTTTTGTATTAACATTTGTATAAGTGCCACATCTTCTATGGAAGATGGTTTCTAATACCTAAAATTGAAGCCTAGCACCCGCAGATTTTCCTAATTTATTTTTTTATTGGATATTTTTTTATCGTAAACATTTTACCCAACTTACAAAATATAACATATATAATATAACATTACCAAGAAAATTTTAGATGAATAATCATACGTTAAATTATCTGATGATTTTTATGATGTGATAAAAGAACCTTATCCAAAGCGTATAATGGCTTGAATAACATGACTACTCATGACAAATCATGGGATCTATCATATGATTAATCACGTTATTTATTTCAGTAGGGCAGAGCTATGATAAAAAGCAAAGTTACCATTTCTTTTACTAAAATAACTTACATTTCAAGGGACATAATAAAATCCATAAAACACCCTCAAAGTTTTCTCAAAATCCGTTTTGCGGAAGTTTTCTCGTAAAACCTCAGGGGACCTATACACCTTTAAATTTTACAATAATTCATAATGCATTTTAAGTTAAAATTAAGTCACGCATCATATATTACCTCGCTTTTTTGGGAAATTTGAATATTTTATCAAAATATAACAAGAAAATTATTTTATTTTTTTTAAGGTTGTAGGTCCCTTTGATTGGCTATAATGAAAACCTCTATATTTCTTGGGCTACCGCAAGGTTTAGAGAATTAAATATGATCGAATTGATGCTTTCAAGATTTTATTACGTTCAAAATACATGTAGTTATATAATTTGTATATACAAATTTCCACACTCATATCATCACTTCATGTAATTTGAACATAATGAAACCTTGAAAACGTCAATTCGATCACATTGGATCTCTAAACCTTGCGGTAGCCCAATATATATAGAGTGTTTTATTATAGCCAATTGAGGAGACCTAATGGCCTTCAAAAAAATTTTTTAAAAATTTTTAGTTATATTTTGATAAAATGTTTAAATTTACAGAAAGAAAACGGGGTGATGATGAGTGACTTATTTTTACCTCAAAATGTATTATCAATTAATTTAAAATTTAAAGATGTATCTGTCCCCTTAACCCGTTCACTGTATTTGTCCACTACAGTGGACAAATACAGTGAAGGCGTGTACCATAACGACACATACATTTCCAGATGCGGCGATCTCAGAGGCTGAGAGAAAAGACGTAGATGAACGTAACCTCGATGGTGATCCTCAGACTCAAAGAGTCGACAGTAATATTATTCTGTTGATATTTTCTTTGATATATGTTAGAATTTTGCGTGAGACTTTTATTTTAGATTTTGTGCGGCACTTTTAAAGAAGCCGTTTCGGAAAATTTTTGTATGTAATTGAAGATTGAAAGATAATATTTCCATTTATTATCAATTTATTATATTTTATCTTCCGTCATTCGTCCCTGCATATTTCAATTGACCCGATAATATTTTTTTGCGCTCGTTGCAAAATTCTGACCTATGAGACATCCCCATAACGTATTTTTTATTAAGATTAAAAAAACTGTTATTCATGAAATTATTTAGATATAAATGCTTACGAAAATTCAGAGGAAGAAAATGATGTCGATATAGCAGTGCCTGCCAAACGAAAGTCGAACATAAGCAGCAAAAACGAGCGCGCCACACGCGGCCTTCGGCCGCATGTGACTTGCCTGCTCCGGAGCTCCAGAGCGAGTGCTTCGCTCGCTCTTAAGCTCTTCCGAGCCTTGCATCGCTTCGCAATGCAAGGCATGTCCATCATCGCGAAGCGTTTTGCATTAGAGGCCCGACCGTACTAATGTTAATGTCTGAAGTTAATCGTCCAGAAGTTGTGAGTCGATACAACAAGTATATGGGCGGAGTTGATCAGTTCGATTGGTTCTTGTCACTGTACAGAACGTATGTAAGGTCGAAAAAATGGACATTGAGGATGATCAACCATGCTTTTGACGTAGCAGTTACAAATTCCTGGTTAGAATACCATCTAGAAGCGTCCCAAAATCAATTTCCAAAATAAGATATCTAGAGTTTGATGGATTTTAGATCGCAAGTGGCGGAGAATTTGATCAAAGAAGAGCGGCCAGCTTCTAAAAGAGGACGACCTTCATCTAATAAATATACATTTGAAGATGAAAATTCACCTCCAAACAAAAAGGCAGCATATCAGAAAAAGCCATTGGAGTTTTTTGTGAAAGGTAACGTTGGTCGTATGCCCGTATTTTTAGGCAGCCAACACGCTATGCGATGTAAACGAAAAGGATGTCAATGTAAAACTTTTTTATGTGTGAAAAATGTCGAGTGAGCTTATGTATTAGTCGTCACAATAATTGTTTCAAAGATTTTCATGTAGAACTGCAGGAATAATACCCCGATTCCATATATTTCGTCAAAATAAATGAAGTTGTTGAAAGACCCCCCTTGACTGTATTTGTCCACTACAGTCGACAATTTCTTTCCGCATTTCCTGGCATTGTCAAATAAAACTAATCGTTCAGGAAGTCTTAGAATCACCTCTATTACTCATTTTTAAACGAAAACCAATTTTTATTTAACCGGAAGTACCTTCGGCAGTGAACGGGTTAATTACTTTTAACGAATAAGAGATAATAGATAAAAGTAACTTGCCAATTCCAGCAGCGACGATCAGAACGGCGCAATCCGCCTGACTCGTACCGGTGATCATGTTCTTGATGAAGTCCCGATGCCCGGGCGCGTCAATGATGGTCACGTAATACTTGGCAGTCTCGAATTTCCAGAGGGCTATATCGATGGTGATGCCGCGCTCGCGCTCGGCCTTCAGCTTGTCCAGGACCCAGGCGTACTTGAAGCTGCCCTTGCCCATCTCCTGGGCCTCCTTCTCGAACTTCTCGATGGTGCGCTTGTCGATGCCGCCGCACTTGTAGATCAGGTGACCGGTCGTCGTCGACTTGCCCGAGTCGACATGGCCGATCACCACGATGTTAATGTGGATCTTCTCCTTGCCCATCTTGACTCGCGGTTTCTCGGACTAGTCTGTGGACGAAATTTATGTCGACACTTAGTACAATGAAAAACTAGAATTTTGTTATAAATTTAGAAATAAAATGAAATGGTGATTTGAATAAACAGGAGATGCTAACCCACATAGCATGTAATATTGCAGCAATATTGCGTGCTATGTGGGAAAGAGTCCTAATTGCTTAATGAACTATTATATTAAACAAAAGTAAGTTCCGAAAAAAAAGCTTAATAAAATAAATGATTTATTTTCTTCAAAGAGTAGGGTTCAAATAGGTAAACAATTTTCTCACTTTCTATAACTATAAATTATTAGATTAAGCTAACCCTTAGATTATCAAAGTTTTAATTGTTTATTTAAATATTACTTATTATTATATATTATTACTTAGTATATAGTATTAAGGGCATTTATTTTCGTATGACCAATTTTGTGTTCAAAAAACAAGCTAAAAAATTTGATTATTATGATAGATTTGCTCTGGGGGTGCGAAATAAAATGTACTTTATAGGATTAAATTGAGTTATATCGAAGATATTTGATACAAGCCCAAGAATGATATAGTGCTTGGAAGATCTTAATACAGTATAGATAAATTCATCAGAAACGATACATTAGTAGAGCAATTAGTAAAATTATTATAAATACTTGTTAAATCGCTGCTTGTCTTATCCTATTTAATAAGTAGTAAAGAGAATGAAAATGCTGAAACATAGACAATGAAGTTAAGCAGATTTAAGGAGATTCCGTTGTCGCATACCAGATTAAGCTGTATAATACAGTATTTAATCATGTTAAATTATTGAGAATTGAAGCTATAATAAGATTTATGTATGCTACATTGACTATAATATGTTGCAACTAAAAATGTATTTATTAATTAACAACAATCAAATTATAGAAGATTCAGTTAATATTTTTTATTTCATGTATACTATTACATTTCAGAAAATATAGGTAAAATATATTGCTGTATCTCATAAAATAATGTAATTATATCAGTTAGTTTAATGCGTCTATACAAAGACGTTCAATATAACTCAATATTACAACAACTAAGCCGTCTTCTTATTATCTCTTTATGTATCCCGATAGGTCGAATGATCAAACAAATACAATGTTTCTAAATTACAATGTATACCTCGTTCATACACCTCCATTCTCATTAAAATCGAACGAACGTTACAGAAGAGCTAAATTTTATATCAGACATATAATTCAATCGTTAAAGCGCATTCTGAATATTTCATAACTCCCAGCCCCATTCAATCGTGGGGGCATTTCAATTCAATATCGAATACTCTCCCAGACGCGATACATATATAAAATTTCCCATCCGCGAAAGCGGAACAAAGTGCAAGAAGAAAGCGGAAAAAGGTGCAGAGGAGTAAGATCGAACGAGAGAGGGCGTTAAACTTGCAACCTACGACCCGCTCTCTCTCCCGCTCTCTCGGTACCTTACCCCGAATCCCGTCATCCCCTCCCAACAACTTGTATAGCTATTATTAGACCGAAATCACGACCCTCCCCAAACACCGCGCATCAGGAATCCCCCAGGGACGAAAATCCCCGAAAAGCGCCACGAGATAGAGTCTCAGCGACGCGGAAAGTCAAGGTCGGCCACGACTGCGATACAATAATAAAAAGCATCATCGTGCCAGACGCACACACGAACACTCGAGCGCGCAACGCCCCTCTTTCTCGCGGCTATCGCAATGGCCGTATGCAGCGAGAGAGTTGCGAGATCGATCCACCTAACCCCGATGCTTCGACTGGCGAAAGCTCAAAGCAGCTCTCTCTCTCTCTCGCGCTCGTGCACTCGAGCTCCCCACCGCGCGCGCATCGCGACAGACAGATACGGAGCCAAATACGTAAAAATATCCCAGCTGAGTCAAAGCTCGCCGCGGCTTTCGCTCATTCCCGAAAATTCCTATGCATTCACGCTCTGTACTCAAAATTCATGCTTCTTTTCAGAGCTTTCACGCTGTGTAGAGTATAGAAAGAGAAAACGAGAGATAGAGAGAGAGCTTGCCGGGAGCTTGCAGACAGGTATAGCTTGCAAAAAGCGCCCGGCCGGGGATCGATAACGCGGTACACGGCTGAGAGAGCCGGCACAACCTCGCAATAATAATCGCGTTCGGCGTGCATTTCCCGCGATTCGCCGGTGTGTCTTCACTTACCGTTGCGATGAGCTCGGGCTTTTGGTAATCAGCAATCCGGAAAGTACCTTGCAGCTCTCAACGAAGGGCTCGAGAGGCGACGCGGAAGAGTCGCAGAAGGGCCGGACAGACGTGGCGCGCAAGACCACCCGAGTGAAGTCTCTCGCGGCTCACGTCCTCCGTGCGCGCGCGCGCGCTCTCTCTTGCTTCTTTCTCCCTCTTTCTAGCGCTCTCCTCTTCTTTGCGCCCCTTTCGCTCCCTCTCTAGCGCGCAGCTGGTGAATGCTCCAAGGCTGCAGGCGGGTTGCCGGAAATGCGCCTGCGCCGCGCCGTGCCGGCGAGGGAACATGGCCGAGCTTCGTGCATCGGTGCGAGTGTGTAGGTACTATCGTGGATTGTGAGACTCGAGAAGGTTGCGTATATGATGGGGAGGGTATAGGTTGGTCAGGTGAGTTTGGCGGGTATTGGATTTGATTTGAATTTGAATATAGGAGTTGCGAGTGCATAAGAGCATTATTTATGTATTTGTTGTAATTTTGTTTTTTGATAGCAGGTAAAAGAACTTTCTGTAATTATGTATAGAGAGGTCGGGTATGAAAGTGAAAAACACGAGAATTTACAACAAAATTTGAGTATGAAGTGCGTTTACACTGTGTTATAATTAAACTGAATTTTGTGAGCTTGAGTGTTAACTTTTAAGTCTTGAGTTTTAAAAAATTGTGAATGTATGGTTCCAATAATAATTCTTTTAATTTGCAAGAATGCGAAGAAAATCTTTTTGCACACGTGCAAAATCGTTCGAACACGAGCTGTGTTGAATTTTTTGAAAATAGCAGTCAGGGACTAAAAATCTTTTTTGGGGGCTTCTTTGAAAATGTGATAAAGAAGAACAACCTTCTGATACTCATAATAATATAACCTGAAAATAATTATAATTATCTAAAATATTTAAAATCAAGTTTGCCCCTGAAATATGTGCATTTAAATAGAATTCAGGGGCCAACTAAATAAAAAATAATAAATTAATAATCTGTTTGCATATAAAACCCAAGATATCCTATTATCCCTTAATTTTTTTTATATATAGTACTCGGTTTACTCTTCAAAAATTAACAGACTTGAATTTTTCTTAGGAAGAAATTTTTTGTCTGTCTTGGTAGTCATATAAATTAATATACAATCATTTTTAGTTCAGCCTAATATAATAAAAGTGTTCAAAATCAAATGTTAAAAGCTGTTTGCCATGGTAGAGACCTCTTAATGTTAACTTCAGGCAACCGGCGGACACATATCTCATTTTTTTGCCAATTACAACATTTTGAAGCGGTTACAAGAAGAAAATTTGAGATTCGGGGATTTTGGACCACCCTAGTGTGTATATGTATGTATGTATGAAACCAAAATTTGTATCCACCATAACTCTTTAAGGGAAGCATATCAGGCGCTGAAATTTTGGAGGCTCATTAAATATATTGAAACTTAGAACTGATTAGATTTTGAAGCTAAATGGATAATATTCAACTCATTTTTTAACAAAAATATTAATTTTTAAAAATTTGTAAAAATTCAATACATATTTTGGGTTGTATTATAGGTTGAACTTGTCAAAAATATTTACGGTTTCGTAAAGTTGACGTAATTTCCTTTCGATTGATATATCTTACAATAACTTTAAACTTATTTTCGTGTAATAATAACAAAATATTAGTTTAAAAAAAATGATAAAAGCAAAAATTATTTTTTGTCATTTTATACGTTGAGTTTTTCAAAAATATCTACGTTTTTATAAAGAAGACGTTATTCTCTTTCGATTGGTGTATCTAACAGTAATTTTAAAGTTATTTTTGTAAAACAATAACGAAATTTTAGTTTAAAAAAATTGTATAAATAGAATAAAAATTTTTTTGTTATTTATACTCTGATTTTGTCTATAATATGTGCATTTTCATAAAGTTGGTGAAATTTCCATTCGATTGATATATCTTTATAATAACTTTGAAGTTATTCTTGTAAAATAATAACAAAATATTAGTTTAAAAATTTTCTTTTAAATCGAAAATTTCTTTTGTATTTTAATACTTTAAACTTTTTTACTGGCAATACCTAAACGTTTCTATTTAATGAATTAATTATAGCATTAATTTATTAATTGCGAATTTACATTATAAGATTCCTTAAATCAATTAATCAGGACCTCTCTTTGAGAAAGCATTCTGATAAGGCAGTTAGCGGGGCTTTTTCGCGAACGAGATGGAAAATGAAAGTTGACGGAAAAAGCTATCGATTTGAGCCATCGCCCTTTGGGGGACGTTCTCCCTTAATAGTATTTTGAGATTTTTGTCGTAAACTTTAATTTCAGTCCTCATTCGATTGCTGAAAAGTGTGTCAAGTAGGGGAATTCGATATCGATGATTTAAGGGTTGATTCTGCTATTTTAACTCTCAAAATACTACTAAGGCTGCACGTCCCCCAAAGGACGATGGCTCGAATCAATAGCTTTTTACGTCAGCTTTCATTTGCCATCTCGTTTGTGAAACAAAATTGTGCCGACGCTCCCTATTTGACAGCAATCCTAAGGGGTAGTTTTTATTCTGATCCATTTATACCGTAAAATGATGAATATAAAATAACCCTCATTTGGAATCATTCTTTAATGATAGCTTTTGTCGAAATCTTTCATTTGTGCTCTTATTCTATGCTGAAATTTGTGCCAAGTGGATGTTTTATCCTTTTCTGTTGTTTTCTGTATTTTAAGGGGTTGAAAACTTTAATGCTTAATATTTCGAGTTCCCTTGAGTCTCAGGTGCTGATTTTTTTAAATTCATGTTTTTTGGTGCTCTAAACAATGGCGTCATTTTATAGGTTATTCTTAGGGGCAATTGCCTATGTATCGTGATAATCGTTCTTTTTCATTTGTAATGAACTTTAGAGTTTATCTATAGAGCATGCCTGTCTGATCACATGTACTTTACAATACCATGAATCTGTATCGAAATCAATTTGTAACGTATCACCTCACAATGTAAATTTTATATACTTTTCTTAAAATATTGGATGTCTAAATATGAAAATTTGAAAACAATTTAATAAGTGTATATTTTTTTTAAAAACAGCTAAATGTTCAATTTTATACATCACAGACAGAGAAAACGGTAAAAAATACAGGGTAATAATAGTTGAAATGGATAATTTTGACTTTTTAGATAAGATACACAAAGAAAAACCATGTGATAATATTTTTAATTTTAACAAAGTTATTAATAAAAAAAGATATAATAATGCATATTAATATCAGGAGTATGAATGCTAATTTTGATAAATTTAAGATATTATTTGAGAGTCTGATTAATAAGCTTTCTATTATTATACGTATAGAAACTTTTAAACAAGTCAATTACAATTTATACGAATTAAAAGGTTCCAACTATGAATACAAGAGTTACTATAATGATATTAGGATAAATAGAAATGATGGAGTTATTGTTTTATTGATAAAAGTGTGGTATAAAAAACTGAAATTGTTAAATCTGGTAGGATTAAAATTATAAATACACAAGTTACGCTTAATAATGATAGTAAGCTGGAAATTTCTGCTAGGTACAGATCTCATGGTATACCCAAGTCTGAATTCATTTTGGAGTTAAATAGATACCTAATCAAAAAGAAAAATATTAGAAATCATTTAGTAATAGGTGATTTTAATATAGACATTTTACAATGTGATAACATGAGCCAAGAATTCCTATGTAATTTCTGTGATAAAGGATATTTGCCAGGATTTATTGGCATTAGAAAGCCACCTACTACCATATGTAAAGGATCCTGTATCGACAATATTTTCATTAAAACTAGTAGCTTAAATACAGTAACGTACAAACTGAGGCACTCTTTAACAGATCATTATCCTATTTTTATTGCTATAGATAAGATTAAAACTGAAATAAATAAACCAATAGAAACAGTAGACTACAAAAGATTAATAAACATTGTTAGGACAAAAAACTGGAATGAAAATTTTACTATACATGATCCTAATTTACCTACTGATATTCTGTTATTGAAAATAAAACAATGCATGGAATTGGCAAAAAAAATAGTAAATATAAACAGAAAGGAAGGAAAAAATGGATTACAGATGCTATAATACAGTCATGTCAAACCAAAGAATTTTTATATAACTTATGGCAATTGGATCTCAAAAATGATCAGCTTCGTTTACAATATATAAACTATGCTAAAATATTAGACAAAGTAATTATAGATGATAAAATGAAATATGAAAAAAGTCTAGTCCAATATAATTCTAATAACCCAAAAATCTTATGGGAAATTATAAATACAAAAATAGGTAAAAAAACTAAATCTAAGGAAACTATAAGTTATATAAAAGTAGATAATAATAAGAATACAGACAAAATTGAAATAACTAAAAATATGAATAAATATTTCTGTGAAATAGGTAGAAAATTGAGTGAAAAAATTGTTAGACTCATAAATGAGGAGATTAAACTACCTGAAATGAATGCGAATTCCATTTTTCTCAATTCAACCAATGTATATGAAGTAACACGCATAATCAATCATTTAAAATTGAAAAAAGGTGGTGTTGACAAAATTCATGCTAAAATCTTGAAACTGATATGCAATCATATTGCTGAACCTTTAACGAATATTTTTAATGCATGTATTAAGAAAGCCATTTGGCCTGATGCTCTGAAAATGGCTGATGTTGTACCGTTGTATAAATCAGGTGAAAAGCATAATATGTCTAATTATAGACCTATTTCTCTAAATTCTAATGTAGCGAACATTTTGAGAGAATTATCTACAATAGAATTTACGATTTTGTAGAAAAGCATAATATTATATCTGAACATCAATTTGGTTTTAGGAAGAAAATGGGTACTAGAAATGATAGATATTTTGAGGTTAGGTTGAAAGTATTACGATTGGTTCTCATACAGTAACATTCTTTGATGCAGAAACAATATTTATAACGCAGAAAATACCAAATATACATATATTGACCGCGAAATTTGCATAAAAGACAATGTTTGGCAATATTTTGAGGTTAGGTTGACAATATTTAATGAGCACTTAGCTAGTCACATATTCTATAATAAAAATACAATCATTATAACATAGAAAATACTAAAAAATTATATTGTAACTACGAAATTTGCAAAAAAAGCGTTTTTATAATATTTAGAACTTAGGTTGACACCATTAATATTGGTACTCTCTATTCATCGTCGAAAGATTGAAGATTATTCATCCGTTTTTTAGCCGACTCACAACTCACATCACAGAACACGTGCGAATTTGCGGAATTGACGTGAACGATGCGACTGATAGCACCATATATACCAACTACTTATGCGCGTGTCTTTCAAAATTAATTTTAATTAATTAGGTTCAAAATAGCGATAAATAAAATAAAATTCGTTTGCGTTGTCATCCCTGGTTAAAAAAACTTATGATATCGGATAAGACCTGATAAAACCGGGTTCAAATTCCGGACAAGACAGGATTGACTTTTTGATCTCATCCTGTTTTATCCTCACGTATCTGGAAATAACCAAGTTTGTATTGATTTGGATATGACCATATGAAAACGGTTTCAAAATCCGGATAAAATCGGATAAGATCATATAGGTTTATTTTACAATCCAGTCTTATAAGTTTTTGTAACCAGGGATTTCAATCTAATTACTAGAGTTAAAATTAGAGCGAATAAATATCACTCTATTCTCTAGAGTGAAATATTTCACTCTAGTAGTTAGAGTGAAAAAATTCACTCATTACTTAGAGTGAAATTTCACTCTATCGGATTTAGCGTGTAAGGGCATCTAACGATGTCCCAATCATAGATATATAGCTGTAAACATTATTATTTCAGCAAGAATTCAATGGACTTAGGGTGACGTATACATTTAGTATTATCACCGTAAGAAATTTGGAGGTGAGAGACGCCAGAATTTCATTTAGAATGATAGTGTACGATTTCAATGATTATCGATACTGTAATATTTTCAGTTTTGGACATATTAATAATCATTGAAGACGTACACTACCATTCTAAATAAAATTCTGGAAACTCTTTCCTCTAATTTTTTTTTCGGTAATAGAAGTCTACTTGAGGGTGATTTGGGCCAGATCATGGATACTAAAGAAAGTTTCCATGGGCCAGACCGAGGAGCGCCTGCATTGCTTGCGGTATCGCCACCAGAGAGAACAGTTACACACACATTTTAATGTTGCCATATATTTATACTGAAAACAAGATATTTATTTAAAAAAATGTCGTCTAATAACATCTATATATTAGTTTCAAAATTATTATGCATAGTTTTATGTGTAAAATATATATACTATATTTGGAACCAACTGTTCTAAGATATCTTTTGTGGTAACGTTCATGTCATGACAATACAATTTTTTGAAAAAAAAAACAAATGTTTTCGCGAAAATCAGGACTTGTATTCTTGTTTTATAACAGTTATTTTATTTTTTATAAATGCTTTGTGCTAAATTAACCTACACAGTTCTATTCTTTCGATTCAACCAATTTGATTTAATAATAAAATCTACCCAGTCTATGATATAGAGCTCAAGATAAAAGCAATTAAAAAATTGATCGGAAATCACAGATTCGCTTATGTAGCAAGGTTAAAGAAAGTCATAAGCTTGAGGATTAATATTTAAACGAATGTTTTAATTACAAAAATTTAATATTTTACTGCTTATTGTTAATTAAGTTCATATATTTTGTGTTTATTTTTCATATTAATTTCTTTTAGCATAATTTCTTGTAGAAGTTTAATTTATTTACATATTTCTGTACGTATTGTGAATTATAACATATTTTAAACTGAAAACACAAAGTAAATAGATGAACGCAGTTAAAAATATAGTTTATACATTTTATGCAATTGAATTGAAGTTGATTAATTAAATTTATTTAAAAACTGTTGAAGGTGCCAACAAATTTTAAAATGCAAATTTAATAAGTAACAGTTACGAATTCATTATCTATATTTGTATACATAACTTATACATAAATATGTAATATATATAATAATGCAATCAAACAACAAAATATTTTCATTTTAATTTTTAAACTACGTATATTTCAATAATAAATGGTAGATACATAGATATACGTAATACGAACATTGTATCAATTGATGAAATGACTGCCAATAGTTCTGGCAACGTGCGTCTTCAAAGAGAGATTCTTCATTCATTTGTTACTGTTTTATATCTATAGTAATCTGAATTACGCCATTCGCTTTACGCAATAGTACTCTTTAAATTGTTTAGTTATGTAGGTAATACAACATTATAAATTATTATGAATAGAAGTTTAAATAATAATATTTTACGACGAAGAATTATATTTAAAAAAAATGTTAAACTTGATTAGTGAAATTCGTATAATTACGTTTTATTTACAAAAGCTTACAAATGAGTACAGTCAGACCTCGCGCACTGTTAACTCGCGCACTGTTAACCACTGCGCACTGTTACGGTTCAATATCTGCGTACTGTTACAATATAATTCCATGGCCAGGAATGTATCAAGCACACGGAGCTCCTTAAAAACTTTATCTTTATTTTAACATTATACATTGAATAAAGCTTGTTTTCATTGTAGAATATGAAAATTTGTATTATTTATTTTATTGAATGGATCAAAGTTATTGAAGTTTTACTATTGTAAATATATGATTTGTAAATTTTGGTATGATGAACCTGCATACAATATTCTATTTGTACAATAATAATTTATATGTTAAGATCAATATTATAAAGTCTGTGATTCCTCTAATTTATATAATTTATATTTACAGAATTATTAATAACCTAATATTGTAATAAAAAACGTAAGTTAATTTTTTCTAACGTTCCATAGATTTCGTAATTTATTTGATATATCTAATCTCAAAATATAATCTATTTTTATAAAGATATTAAATCTAATTTTCTATGAAATACATTATATCTAATATTCTAAGAAACTTTAAGCACCCTACTTTTTTGTAATTTTGTTATATGTACGACCCTGGCCTTTCAATCTGATTGGCTGACATGGCAGTAACAGTGTCCAGGTACGTCGGTCCCGACTTGTAACATTGCGCGAGGTCTGGCTGTAGTTCGTTTTCTATATAATAAGATTATTTTATTTCAACTTATATTAAATATAGCTATGTTTAGTTTGACATTAAGGGGATATTCTCGATAAACGGGTCAATGTTTTGACGTATTTTTAATGATAGTATAAAAAATATACAAAGTAAAAATTTCAGAAAATTGTAAAAAAAGTTTTAGGTTCTCTGGTAAAACGCTTGAAAAAGAATCTTATTGCTGACATGATTCTGGCTGTTCTACTCATCGGTATAAAAAAAATTAAATTGATTTTCAATGAATAAAAATCTGTCTATCGCCGAAAGCAGATTTCTAAAAAAAAATAAGAAAGTGGTATTGTCAGATTATTTTTAGTTTATAAGCACGACTTGACATATGTTTTATTTTCTATTTTTATTTTCTATTAATATGATGCTGATAATAGCTACACCGTTGCTGATTGAACGTATCTCTTTTTGCTTTCGATTAATATGGCGGCCAGAAGAGAGAAAGAAAACTCATTAAAAGAAAGCATTTTTTATGAGCTAACCCTTGATTAAAAATATTTTTTTGTCATGCACGCACGATTTCCGCGTTTTTTCTACCTATGAAGCATAATCCAGACACGTGTTACAAAAAATATGGTATCCACCACGGGCGAGTGGGCTTTTTTGACCTTGTGTGTTTATTGCATTACTTGACTCTGGCTCGCGGTACGCACTTGCCTTCGGCTCGTGCTCGTTCGCCTAGGACTCGTACTGCAAAATCACAGTTGGTCAAAAAAGGCCCAATTTTCCGCCCTTGGTACACAAAATTCTATTTGTTGAAATATTAATACATACATATGAATAACGTCACTGGTTAAACTCTTTGTAGTATTTTGAAGAACGATAGAAGATCTTTTATCACAATTTTATAGAACTATAAATACATATTTGCTCGATTATTCGATTATAGAAATTCTCGAAAATGTACGATTTTGAAAATTTGGCATATTGCGAAAATGCATATTATAACTCTACCTAGGATTTAATAAGAACAAAATTATTATGCGACTAGCATTTTGGGATGTTTCAAACTTAAGATACATTTTTATGTACATTGCTTTGTATGATTATGTGCAAATAATAGCAAGTACTCCGTTCGATCGATATAAACACGAGAAACTATTATAATACTTCTGAAGCAGATCTCTTCCTCTCCTTATCACCGATCTCTTTCATAGCAAAGTCCGGGTCATTCCAGTACTCGACGTCCCCACTTCCGAAGACCAGAAAGATCGCATTACTAACAACCGACACCCCGAACAGAATCCAAAACACGAATCTCCATTCTCCCAAAGTTTGATTGGGCGTCATGATCCCAATAAGATAAGGCGAGGCGATTCCCGTGAGAGCCGACAAGCCATTCGTCAGAGCCATCAAGGTCCCCGCATAATTGGGACTGAGATCGAGGGGGTTGACCATGACACTGGGATACGCAGTGCCCATCATCGTCATCGCCACGATGAACATCCCGATGACCAGGACTCTGTCGCATCCAGCGTACGAAGCAGCAACGATGAAACAAGCAGAGACGGTCAGGGCTATCACTGATCCGAATTTTCGTATTTTTGTCGTCGACACGTTCTTCTTCGAGATGAGGTAGTCGGCGAGCCAGGGACTGGTATTACCGCCGATCCACATGCATAGATAGACTAGGGAGGTGAGGTAGCCGTTGTTCTCTACGGAGAACTTGAGCACGCCGCTCATGTATTTGGGGAGATCGGTGATTATGCTGAGGATCGACCAGTTGAAGCCGATCAGAGCGATGATAACCGCCCATAGGGGTTTGGAGGTTAGAATGTGGCGCCAAGGTACTGCTGGTGTCTCTTCGTGTGTATGTTCGTTCATTCGTTCCTTTAGATAGTTCACCTGTTGACCAGATTTAATTGTCATGTTTTTGTAGGGTATTAGATACAAACATTAAATGAATTTGTTATATTTAAATTAAGCGTTAGAATGCAAAACCTGCTAACAATGATAGTATCTGGCATCTACTGAAATTTTGGATTATATTATATTATCGCAAAGTTACTGTTTTTACAAGAGTTTAGAAACCCAGAATTACCGTGCATTTTTTGTCACCATTTTCGTTGATCATAACTTTGAACTGAATTAATAATTTTTTTTCCGCATTTTTTTATGCCTCTAAAGCGGGCGCTCAGCGGCTGTTTACCAAACAGCGAGCAGAAATTTTTTTTTCGCCAGGCAACTCTTTTCGTCCGTTCCTCAACAAACCGATATTTTTGTAATTTTTACATGTATAGCGAGAAATTAAGACATGTGTGGCAAAAAGTACAGTGTGTATCTCGGGTAAAAAATCTTTACTGGTATATAATATACTATTTTATCAAACAGAGCTCGAATTAAAGCGCTTTTCCATCTCTTATTATTTTGTTGTCTTTTTTCTATATAATGCATATTTGTAGTCTGATATCTTCAGAACAAGGACTCATTTATGAAAATTCTGAAATATGAGTCTTTTATTTTGTAATAATAATTAGGTCACTGTTATGGTAATTCTAACATATACAAAAATGTTCTTTACGTTAGAACCAGAATAACAGTTTTTTTACCTTGAATTAAGTAGTGGTAGAATCAGGTTGTATAATAATATCAAATATTAATATCAAATCTTTATTTTGCTCAATAGAATAGGCATTACGAAAACTACTAAGTTCTTTCCTGTCTTTCCATTTATGCAAAGTTTAGGGGATACACTTATGAATCATTGGAATAAATAACAGCAGTTTTCGTAATGCTTATTTTGTTAGGCAAGGTTTAAATTCAAAAGATTATATAGTCGTAAAATTTAAATTAGCCAAGTACTAATATTTGCATTAAAACTAGCTAATTTTAGTCAAGTCCAGAAGAAAAGTAGATCGAAGTTAGCTAAGTCCAATATTATGCTACAAATTAGGTAAGTCTATTTTTTAAACACCGATAACATAAGGATGGATATCTTTTTTATTTCTCATTGTATATTTGAACCGCACGTAACAATTAAGTTATCTCATATTTGGCTTTCAGTAACATTTATTTTTGTCACCAGTTATAAAAAAAAAAGATAATTTACCTCCTTTTCAGAAATAAAAGGATGCTCTCGTGGACTGTTATAGCATGCTGGCAACCAAATGATGAACCAGATCACACTGATGGTACCCATCACGTAAAATACAAGAGGCCATCCGATCGTCGAGTACTGTAGTATCCAACCAGACACCGTTGTAGCGTATATCGTGCCGATCAAGGCTCCCGCGTACACGAACGACGCAGTTCTGGATCTTTCCTCGGGTGGGGTCCACTTGGCCAGGAGTACGTTGATGGCTGGATAGGTCGTACCCTCGCCCAGACCCATGAGGATCCTCAGGATTATGAGAGCCTTGGAGTCGCCCCAGTATACGGCCGTAGGCGTCAGCAGGGTGAACACTGCGGTCAGCAGGATGCCGACGCCCAGGGTGTGCTTGCCACCATATTTCTCGGCTATCCAGCCACCGGGAAGATGCGTTACCACGTAGCCCCAGTAGAAGGATGATAGAATAAGACCCTTTGTAATAAATTGTAATTATAAAGTTTTCACAATCATTCATATTACTGAATTGCCTTTTTTCTTACGTTAGAGGAGAGTTACCCAACATGAACCTTACCCCAGTGTTGTGACACCCAAGTTTATTGAGTTCCTACCTTTAGATTTATTTATCAACTAAATCAAATTTCAATTTTTTGTTTTTCATTAACGCTTACTTCAGATAATTAAATTTGACTAATACTAATTTGTAACATTAAAACTGATTTTATCGCACGTTGTTGCGCATTTAGCATTTTTAAGGCAAAAATGAAGTTCGGAAAATATCAACTTTAAAGATGGCAGACTCAATATGAGCTAATGTAATTAAATAGTATAAAAATATTCAAAAAACTTATAGGATTCTTGAAAATGTAATTTGGAGCTATTTAACGTATAAAGGGAGCTTTGAGGAATACTTTGTTGAAGAAAAAAGAAAGTGTATTATTCATATCATGATTTTCTAGACCTTTAAGTGCCTTAAGGGAAGGTCTCCATGTAAAATCTATTTTCCTCTTTTTACTAAAATAAATAGTTTTTTATGTAGATAATATATTTCCAAAGTTTCAGATTGAAATTCTATGTCTAAAAGTGTTTACAGTAAATTAAGGGCTGTACGTCGAGCAGATCGGAGACGGCAACCGAGCACTTTAAACGCGTATTATTCAAAATAATTTTTTATTTTATATGTATTTTTTTGCAGAAAATAATAGTTTTATATGTGGAGAATGTATTTTTAAAGTTATAGATTGACATTCGATTTCTAAATATATTTCCAGATTTAACATAGGCTGGATAACTTAGCTATTGAATTGAATTAAGAAAATGATGTTTTATTTACCTGAGTATATTCGCTCCAGTCGTAGGTTCCTTTAGAACTTCCAGTATTGGTGGTATTATTGCTTGGCGGCTTCGCATCTTTATACACACAGGTTTCGTCGTTAACAATACTTTCTTCGTTGTTTGTTGAAACTGCCATTTCTGTTATGGCAATAGATAGACAACCACGCATTGCAAAGGCATTGAACAGTGCGAAGAAACACATTAACGCGAATATCCATCGTTGCGGAATATTTGCACCTTATGAACACAAGCATAACAAAATAAAATTAAATTGGAAAACATTTTAGCCACAATATATATTTTTTAATTCATGTATAGTAGCACACTTACAACATCCTCGTATACCAGAAAACATTTCGAGTATACTGAAAATGTAAAAAAGAGGAAACTATCAGAGAAAACTACGCATAATAGTATGCAAATAACGCTTGTTAGACTGTCTGCGCATTCTGATAATACTGATCAATTGTAAAGCTATGTGAGATTTTTAAGCTCTTCATAAGTCTTTTAAAGTGATGAGAGAGGGAAGAGATAAAGTTAATTATCTTACATACCGCGGATTAACAGTGTCGATAATACAATGTTCCTTCCTTCAGAATCTGTGTCTTGATTCGAAAAAAATTTTATATTGTCGCTTCCTTCAGAATTACTGTCTTTATTTGAAAAAAAATTTATATTGTATAACTTATAAATAAAATTAAATGTTTCACAATATATAAGTTGTAACAAAACATATAAACATAATTTTACTCATTAATCAATATACTTCTGTTTACATGTATTTTAACAATATCAAAAGTTATGAACGATCAAAGATCGTGAATTAACACGAAAAAAAAACTAAATTTCATGATTTCCCATTTTTTACTACATTTTTGTGTTTATTCACTACATATGATCGTTCATAACTTTTGATATTGTCAATCTTTTTAACGCGGTACGTCTCAAATTAAAGCTTTTTCTGTACTTAATATTCTATTACGTGAAAAAATGTTCGCACCCTTAGGAGTCAAGTGATGGTTATATCAACGATGACCGTTTTTAGTAAAAAATTCCTACTTTAAATTCCCATAAGAAAAATTGATATACAAAAAAAAGTGTGTTACAAAGTCTTTTTCGCTTGTTGGAAATTTTTCTCCTACGTTTTAAGACATATACAATAAGAAAACTCCAGTTGCAGAGGCGTGCCTCATCATTTGTTTTTCGTCACTCTTCGAACAACTTATCGGCCGCATTTTTGTAGAATTTCTCATATAACTGTAATTTATTTGACACGTGTTAAAACATACATATTTTTATAATTTATTTGTAACAACTTAAAGGACTGATTACAAACTGTTAATTTTTTATTAAACGCTTAATTTTAATTACTATTATACATAAAGCAGAAAACTGCAGTAAAAATGGTGATATTCTGAATTTCCTTAATTTGCTTAATTATGTATATTATGATAAGGTTATAAGCGTCAGAGAAGTTAAAATTAGATAATTAATAAGTATTACATGACCTTCATTTTCACGGCTGTCACGCACGATCGTCTTCATACAATGATTAGCATTCCAAAAAGATTCCGATTCTTAAAAGCTATTAGGCTTAACATTGTATTTAAAATCGTCAATTAAAAATATCTATGTCTGTCTGCCTAAATTTTAGAATATATGTTTAATTAAACACGTGCCGATTGACTACGATTGTAGTGTGTAGACTCATAGATCACTTATCTTATCTATAACATTTTTAATTTTTAAAAAAGGTGTGATATTTACTCTACTCTATAAAACGTTGATATATTACGCATGGTTTTTCAAGATTTAAGGGTTAGTACGCTTCATAACTATTATTCACACTTTATCTAATTAGTACAGTAATATTACTATTTAAAACTTAGTTTATTAATTTGTTACTTGGTAGTAAAGATTTAAATTAAAAAACTTAATTTTCAGTGTTCACAATAGAGGTTAGGAAATAATTAACTGACATTTTATTTTCAAAACAGAAAGTTTTTGTACATTTTAAAACTTCTTCTCACGTTTATATACACTTTTTAACAGAAAATATTTCACAAGTTTTAACAATGATATAACTTTCGTTACAACTCCTCAAACTTTCTCGAAAAGTTAAGACATATCTCTTACGACGTAAAACGTTTGCAAAATATTTTACTGCGTGTTGCTATTTCTTATGTAATCTTACAATTCTCTTTTTGCATCTGATTTGATTTGCATACCGGGTGTCCCCGAGCCCTCCACGCGGTGAGGATGGTTGTACCTGTATTGAGATCTTAAGTTATTGCTTAGTAACTGCTTAAGCAACAACTTAAGTATTAAGTTATAATCTATTGAGAATAAGTAACTGCTTAAGTAAGTTCTTAAGTAACAACTTAAGTAATAATTGAAGAATTAACTTAAGAATTAAATAAAATATTTCAAGAAATGACTTAAGTTGTTACTCAAGCAGTCACTTAAGATGTTTCTTAACATACGGGTTCTTCTTCAATGACTGTTCGTGATTTTAACAGCTGTCAATGCTCTGTATGTGCGTTTTTATAAAAGCAGCAAAGATCCAACAGTAAAGCCTGATGTTAGAATGTGCATTGTTAAATCAATAATCAAAAGTAGACGAAGTTGTGGATTTAACGATGGTAAGTTTCAATATACTTAAAATCTAATCCCGAAAGTTAATTAAGTAATTTAACTATAGATGTTAAAAAAAAATATATAAACAATGTATTTTTCATATAACCTCACTTTTATTATTAACTAAATATTGAATCATAATGTTACAATGTAATATTTAATTGATTCAATACATATTTATTAGATTCAATACTATATTTATTTGGCTAATTAAATATTAAATAAATATTATTTTGTATCCGAAATTTTATTAGATATTGAATTGAATAAATACATATTGTATCTAATAAACATTTATTGAATCAATTAAATATTTCATTGCAACATTATGATTAAATATTTAGTTGATAATAATAGTTAGGTAATGTGCAAAATATATTGTTTATATATTTTTTTAACATCTATTATTAAATTAGTCAATTAACTTTCATTAGTCAATTAACAGGCATTGTAGAAGAACCCTTATGTTAAGAAACATCTTAAGTGCCTGCTTGAGTAACAATTTAAGTCATTTCTTGAAAAATTTTAGTTAATTCTTAAGTTAATTCTTAAGTTATTACTTAAGAATTTACTTAAGCATGCATCGAAAAATAAGTTATATCTTAAGTTATTACTTAAGTAATTACTTAAGCAGTTACTTATTCTCAATAGGATATAACTTAATACTTAAGTTGTTCTTTAAGCAGTTACTAAGCAATAATTTAAGATCTAAATACAGGTACAACCATCCTCATCGCGGGGAGAGCTCGAGGACACCCAGTATACTTATTGCGCATACACCTCACTGCGCTAGTCTTTTATATCGTACATTGTTTTATATTTCTTTATACGTTATCACATTTATTCATATATTATGATTTCCGCTGTATGGAAAAAATTCGGTACAGTAAATGTACACACTACTGACACAGAACACCACATTACAGGAGGTGATGTATTGGGATTACAGCTGTCCATAACAGTAGATAAAGCTGCAATCCAAAATAACATAGTAGCAGCACAAATTACTGAGACAGCAGTCTATACATTATGTAACATTTATGGAATACTTAGCAAAAATTATAAAGTTGAGACCCATGCTCGTATCATCATAATCATATTTATATTCATAAAATAAACATAAGTCGATCTTACTTCTTACGTTTATAAAAGTACGTATTTTTATATTTCACGCACGCATGCCGATCTTCACGTTTTTTTTAAACACGATGTATTGGCACACTATCTCTCGTCATCATATTAGAAAATCGAATTTGACGATACGTGCGCTTGACTGTTGGTGCATGCACACAGTTGCACGAAGTTTTACAGTGCATCTTTCGCAATGCCAGTGCGCGCCGCGATGGTAGGGGAGAAGAGGTAGAGAAAGAAAGAATAATCAACCGTGATTGGCGCGTTTCCAACCTCCGCAGGTGAACGCGGGCTTGGCGAGAGAGATGCACGGCAAAACCTTGTGTCAATTCGTGAATATTCGCTTCGAGCATGAATTTAGGCGGCACCGAAAATTTGGATCTTTCAGAGGTAAACTCAATATACATATCTATTATATATATACCAATATATTGGTGATTCTCTAGGGAAATAAAAAAATATCATTTTTTTCTGGAACTTCGACAAAAATATTCCAATTTATGTGTAGAATGTTCATGAATTTTTTCATATTTTTTAAAACCCTTAGGTTTTCAGGAGATCTCTTAGTTGAAGGTAGATTTCTACAACGTATTTTTCATTTTTCACAATGAATTTTCAATTTTTTTTAATTATTTGATCAGAACCACAATTCTTATGATTTGTAGAATTTGCTTCTGGTCGAAAAAGTTAATAAAATTAAAAATTCAGTTACAAAAACGAAAAATGGTTCATTGTCAGTAATGGGTTTAAGATATAGTAGGACTCCGCTCCCCCCTTAAGTTGTTGAAGGTTCAATTTGAGCATGTAGTTATTTTTACATTTTCAAGACAATTTCAACCTTTATTCATTTAACAAAATTAAATCTCTTTAAAAAAGAACAAAAAAGGATTTGTTAGCAAATATTCCGAATTTTTCAACACAAATGGTTTCAAGACCTTTTAAGACACTTTTCGATTAATTAGACCCATTCATAACTTTAAAATCCGTGAAAATGTAGTTTTGAGCACTCAAACCATCATACCAAATATAATGAAGATAACTTTTTTCAGTACAAAAGTGACTGTCATAGTCAAAAAATGGGCAAAGAGCAATATTTATATAAAAAAATAAAAATAACGTAAAATATTGTTTAGAAAACTATTTAATTGTAAACGTCCGACTTCCACGTTTTTTCTAAAATAATCATTGTTCATTTCTTTTTAATATTTATATTTCATGATAAATAGGTAAGAGACAGTAAAAAACAAATTTAAATATTATAAATCAATTTTTATAAAAATTGGGGACAAAAATCTAATCATTATTGCAAACAAAATATTATATAACCAATAGCCTTAAAGTATGCAATAGATTTAATTATTATTATACTTTATGTTAGGCAGCATTTCAATTTGATATTCAATTTCACTTATCTGTGAGCGGAGTATGAATAAAACTTTTTTATAGAAGTACATGTCTTGGGACTGACAGTTTGGCTACTTTTCCTTATCTAAAACCATGTATATAATTATTTTCATGTGTTTTGTATTGTATTGTAAAGAATTGATGCATCTTTTTATTATATTATATATGTAGCAAACCGTCTGTCTTTTATTTTTTAAACAATTAGTGAAAACATGGGGAATGACTGTATTTTGAAAGTCCATAGGTGTTTGTAACCAGATGTCTATACTCGTCGAGGACGGCGTCTTGGTGTTTATGGTGGCCGATATCCGACAGCACCCAACTAAAAATACCCACGAGGGAATCCGATATGATTTCCCTTATGGAATTTTTCAATATTAAATATTGTATAAAAAAAATTAATTCTGATTGAAGCATAATTTAATGCCACAAACGACAAAAAAGTATAATAATTAGAAAAGAAACGGACATGATACAGCATCTGTTATGGCCCTGCAGAGGAACCCGATCAGGCCCCTAATAGGGTGTGAAATGGGAGGCGCAGTTAGGTCGTGATTAGGCAGCCATAATTCCGGCTAAGTCCCTAATGCCTGACTAGCACTTGACTAGCGCCAGACTAGTACCTTGTTTAGGTTATGTTCCAGTCAATGTCTGTATGCATCTCGTCGCCATTGATGAGTGTTAGATGGTACAATACGTGGGTTGTAACTAGGTGTACGTACACGACGAATACGGTATCCGAGTAGTTATAGTAGGTGATGTCCAGGTCTACGTTGTGCGCTCCGTAGTTCTTAGTAGTATTCTTAAGTTCGTGCGTGTACAAGTATAAACTATTGACTGTAACTTTGCAGGTTTTTCGATTTTTTAAATTTTATATATCAGTAAGTTATTGTTCATATATTTTTTTTAACATCTATTATTAAATTAGTCAATTGACTTTCGGGATTAGATTCTAAGTGTATTGAAACTTGCTATCGTTAAATCCACAACTTCGTCCACTTTTGATTATTGATTTAACAATGCACATTCTTATATCAGGCTTTACTGATGGACCTTTGCTGCTTTATAAAATCATGAACAGGTATTGTAGAAGAACCCTTATGTTAAGAAACATCTTACGTGACTGCTTGAGTAACAACTTGAAATATTTCAAGGAACAAATGATCCGAAAAAGTTTCGAATCATTTGTCAAATAATTCTCTAATTTACGCGATATCTAATATAGCAATATCGAAATTTACGTGAAAAAGATTTTCTTTTGTTACCCAACGTACACTTTTTCATATTATAATGTTTCTGATATTGGAACACGTAAGAAAATTATTGTATACATTTTTATCTTTAAAGTCAATTCTCATGAAAGAAGGACCTTAAAAATATTATGGCAGAACAGACTATCAGTATTTGTCCTTATCGATGTAATTATTATATTTTGTTCTTAATCTTATTACCGTCATGAATCCAGTTTTTGATGAACTAAGAGTAATTTATGATTAATCTTGTTTTTATAAAAACTAAGTTCACATCAAGTTTCGAAACTAATTTTAAAATATTCAAAAGTTATTTCTTTAGTCCTGAAACATTGGGTTATAACAATAAGTTCAATGTGAAAATTCAAGTAAAAAAATTATCAGGAATTGGTTTCTGATCAGAAACTGGATCCGATACGATTTCTCATCAGTATTGAAAATATGATGAAAGAGGACAGACTTTTTTCTAATTAATGGTTGCCTGGTTGCTTTATTAATTTCGCCAGTTCGTAGATTTGCTATTTTCTTAGATAAATAGAAAGTCGTTTGTCCAACATACTTAATTTTTTCTGTCACACTGCATTCTTTTACTTTGCCTGAAAAACCTCAAAATAAACCTACAAATAATAATTGTAAACTGAATTTTCTACTTATAATAATAATTAGTATAACAATGATAAATAAATATGGCTTACTTATCAACAACCGCAGCTTTTCTCTTTCTAGCTCTTTAACTGGTGAACGACCTGGAATATGGTTTGAGACTTTTCTGACCTCTACATCTATATTGGCTAAATCATATAGCATCCACACTTTTTGAACCAGCATTTTTAAAAATTCGGATGCATCTGACTCAGTCATTAGCATGACCAATCTCATTTCATCTACGGTTAAGTCTGGTCCGAGATATATCTAAAAGAAATATTTTCAAAATCTTTAGTACAAACTAGAAAGAATACCTTACATTCCTTTAGAGACAATGAAAAGAATGGTATTACAAACCTGACCGTTTTCTGTAGGCAAATACCACCTTCTTCTTTCCTCCTTTCCAGGACCGTCAGTATCGTATTCATTCATTTCGCATATAAGGTTTTCAATTCACTTTTTGCAATGCCCTATTTTAAATACAAAACATAAAATTAATGACAATATATATACTTTTAATAATCCAAAAGAATTAGGATCACACACATATTTTCTAAAAATAGTTTATTTTGATTCCTAATGTCCGAAAACATGTTTCTATAAAGATAATAAAATATTTACATTATTTATTTAAAAAGATAATTACTATGGCTTTAATTTTCTTGACGTCCATCTTCTGCATGATCTTCTTGGTATTGTCCATCTCGGTGACGGCGTTCTGGAAAGCGGTGTCCTGCGGCATACTGTCTTCGAACACGGTAAGTTGGAGATCTTTGTCCTGGGGGACTCTCTTGACCAAATTCTTGTGGTGTTGGAGGAGTCCTCTCTAGAGTTATGCTTCCTGGGGGAGTCATTTCTGGTATTCAACCCAGAGGAGTTCTGCTTCCTGGAGGAGATCTGCTTCCTGGAAGATTTCTGCTTCCTGAACGAGATCTGCTTACTGGAAGAGTTCTGTTTCCTGGAGGAGTTACTTCTAGAGTTCGGTTTCCTGCTGGAGTGGTTTTCTGGATTTCTGCTTCTTCGAGGAGTTCTTTGTAATGTTCGGCTTCCTAGTGCCGAGGAACTTTTTCCTGGGAGAGGGCTCCCTGAAGGAGCTTTTCCAGGTCCTGTGGGCCTGCGTCCTCGAGGAGCTTCTCTTTGAAGGCCTCCTTTACTGTTTGCACCTACATAAACATAAATTTTAGTTAAAAAATGACCCAGTTAAATTTTGGTGAACTTTTGTAGCGTGAGAAAAAAGTTATAAATATTTCAATTTTCATAAATCGCACATCTTTCTCTTCAACTCTTGATTGTATAACACTGACGGTTCAGAATTCGTTCAAATTTTACAGATTATTAGTTAAAAAACTAAAGAATAATTTGAGTGCTTGTAAATAAGGATTTGGAGCATGTGAGCGTAGTAATAAATAAATAATAATAAAAAAGGTTTAATTTAACCTCAAAAAATGAGCCAAATCAGCTTCCATTTGAAATATTTTATTGAAAATTATGATAAATAGAATTGCTTAATGAGAATGTATACTCATTATTTGGTGTAAGTTGATTTAGGCAACTTCTGTTATTAAGTACAACTCGCAAATAAACAAAAAATAAAAAGTGCACTTATTTTGACTAGCTACGTACCGGTAGTACTCTCTTAATTTATAAAATTCAATGCTTATGTTCTTACCTGAGTTTTCATATAATTGGTTCGCTTTTCCTTTTTCTTCGAATGCCCTGATGCATTATCATTCGAGTCTTCATTGGTATCGGAGAAAGTTACGTATTCTTCTATATATCCTTGTGTTTTTCACTTTATATAACACATTTTGATTTCTTTCTTTTTCCTATTTCCGTTTTTTTATTTCCTCTCAATTTCTTGCTCTGAATCTGCAACATACAAAATAATGAATATATAATTGATAAATGAATATAATGAATAACTAGAATAATTTAAACTTACGTAAGAATAAAAGAATAAACGCTCCAGGGTATTCAAATTGATGTTCATGCTGTTCCATGATGAGTTTCCATCGTTGTTATTGTAAATGAAGTATTTTACATAAGTAGAAACATTTATGCACGCTGCCGCGCGCTCGTATATTTATTATATGTTTTTACGTTATATTTTTTTTATTTAATTGTACAGTGAATAGTATACTTAAAATTCGTTTTTACATATAATTTAATTTTAGAATCGTATATGTTTTGTAGAATAATTTTTTATATATTTCTTTAGCCTATGCTATAAAGTGATTGATATTATATGAATATTATTGAATATTTATTTTTAATTAAAAGGAAATTTTTAAAAATATTTACGTGGGTAGTATTTATACTACCAACGTATTGTTTATTAATTGTTTTGTTTATTAATTATTTTTTAGTTTTTTTTTTGGTTAAAATATAGAAAATAAAAAATGTCAACAAAATAGCTATGTAATAAATTAGCTGCTCGCTATATATCGGATACAATAATTTGAATTTCAAAAATCTGACTTTAGTTTCATAATCACCGTTCACAATATTTATAATAACGTATGTTTAAGACCGTCGATTTTTTCTATCCCCCGTCCTCAATTTTACCCTAGAATAACATTTAAAATTAATAAACGGTATATAACACGGGAAATAAATCAATATGTAGATTTTTCTGATTAAAAATATATCTTAAACGATACTAAATTTATTTCAATCTTTTAAATATAAGGTGGGTGCAGGTAATGTGGTCATGCAGGGAATGTGGCCACCTATACGAGATCTCGCTGTATGTGTTATTCTGGAGCGCGGTTCTTCTTCAGTATATGTATTGTGACAATAGATATTGAGATTCGCGACTAGCTCGCTGCTAGCGCCCTCTAATTATAAGAAAGTGTCATGTTCACGCGCGAAAGTATCAAAATTGTGATTTCTTAGCAGTGCATGCATGCAAAGAAACCAATTTATCAGCGAGAATGTATACGTAGACATCAAAAACCTCAAAACACACAAGTTAGACTGTACTTTCCTTGGTGCACATAATTTATTCTCATGCGCTATACTTGGACCCCGACTCCGAGAGCTCAGAGTGACCTAGGTGCTGTACTCGAGTATAATATGCACATAGACATCAACACTAGCGCACAATCTAGATTTGATTTTTGGTAGTGCATAACACCTGGACCTCTTCTACGAGAGCCCCGGGTGGTATCCACGTTACACTTGAAGGGAAATTTGCCTGGATTTACATTGGTTCGTAACACCTGGGCCTCATGTCCGAGAGCAACTGGAGGTATACAAGCCTCACTCACAGAGAATGTCAATGTAAACATCAAAAGTCTCTAAGCGCACTATATAGACTTCATTTTTCTCCGTGCATAACACCTGCACATCATTGCTCAGAAATCGTAATGCAATATTGTGAAAATGTACTTTCAAATAAATCTAAAAGTATTTTAAAAGTAACTTCTTCCACATATTTTGTAATAGAGCTAATAGTTGATCTGTATTATGTTAACAATTTCAATAGTCCGAGATAGACGAATACATTAAGAAGTTATATAACGCACTCTCTGTAGTGCCTTCAACCTTCAAGCATTAAAAACTGTATTTTGTTATGTTTTTACGGTGATAATTCTACCAGGGTCATCGAATGAATTTTAATAACTGTAAATAATATTTGACTAATATTTTACGTATTCCTTTACGATGTATTATATTACCGAAGCTATGAGTTTAGTACATAAGTCTTTACTACATAAATCTTTCATTGAGTTATTATTTATTTCAATTTTTTCAACTACCTGTACTAATTATAGTAAATCTTAAATGATTTGTTTCCTATTGATCACGAGAAAGGTGTAGGCCTCATATAAATTATTAATGTATTGGTTTTCCGAAATAAGTGAAAATACCCGAAGTAAAAATGTATTCTTTTTCGTTTTTTTACTCAATCATAAAATACTCAATATTTTAACAACTACTTCACCATCATTAATAAATTTTAACATATTTTATTTGCTTTTGAATAAAGTTTATTACAGCATTTAAATTTTTCTTTATAGTATAAAGTAATTTTACTACGCAACGTAACTGTGTAAGTTTAGGGAATATTATATTCCTCGATATGTAAGTTGAAAATGTGCTATTCCATTCATTAAATTACTTGAGTTCTTCAATTATTTGAACGTATCTTAATGTTAATCATACCAAATAAAATAAAATATTTATATACTTAATATATTGAATAATTATCTGTCTAAGTCTTTCCTGCAAATGAGGTTAAAATAAAGAATCTTTAATTTATAATTAAAAAACGGTTGAATATATAAGCATTCACCTCAATAAATAATTAATTTAATTTTGCACAAAAAAATTTAACTTTAGTACGTTCTTTTGTACGTACATTAGTACGTATTTTAGCACGTATTTTAGTACATACTATAGTACATACTATAGTACGTACTTTAGTGTATACTGATATATGTACTTTGATACGTGATAAAACGTGTAAGATATCTGGTTCATTTTGATATATACTTTAATATGTAAATAATTATGTATTAATCGACGTAATTTACTATGTACTTATATACGTGCTTTAGTACGTACTTTGGTACATACTTCAGTACGCACTATAGTACACACTAGTACAAAAGAACCTTAATATATTTAACTCGGGGTCGTGTCGGATTTGTTCGCAATGTTGGTTTTGTTGGTCTTGTCGGTCGTGTAGGTCCTGTTGGTCGTGTCGGTTTTGTTGGCCATGTTGGTCGTGTAGGTCCGGTTGGTCGTGTCGGTTTTGTTGGCAATGTTGGTCGTGTAGGTCTGGTTGGTCGTGTCGGTTTTGTTGGCAATGTCGCTGGCGTTGCGGGTGTAGCTTTTGTTGCTGGTGTTGCTGGAGTTGCAGGTGTTGCTGGTGTCGCTGGTGTTGCAGGTGTGGCTTTTGTTGCTGGCGTTGCTGGCGTTGCTGCTGTCGCTGGTGTTGCAGCTGTTGCTACTGCCGCTCGCGCCGCCAGTATTGCATTCTGATTATAATTCATTTTTTAAATTTGTATGTAATTTTTATGTAATAAGCTAATAAAAGAGAGAATTTTTTAATTTTACGAAAATCATCATAAACAGAATTAAAAGAAAAACATATTAAATGTAATTAAATGGTTAGGTGAACGGGATCCAACTGATCGGGTGTGTCAAACCGATCACTTAATTACGGGAAATATTAAGTTGATTTAACAGTGGAAATATTTTTATATTCTTTAGAATGTATCTTTCAACAAAAACCAAACATATAAAGGATTTCTATATTGATATTCACATCGATAGGTTTTAGCTATTTTTCTTGAAACAAAAGTTTGCATTAAAAGCATTTTTACAATTATTTAATTTAATTATTGGAGGTTTTAAGTGCGACACAAGAAAAATATAGCATTTAAACTATTAAATTCAAAATTAATTTTCATTTGCCTAGTGATATTTATTATTTTTTAAATTAATTTTGAAATTGTGTTGTGAAATGGGGTCATTTCGATCAGTGTGTATTTAAATGGAGGAAGCGCAAAAAGACGTTAGGATTACCGTATATTTTCATGAGATGATGAAACGTTTATAAATGCTCCCCTTTTGATATTACTAGTGCAAAATAGTGTCTTGCACATTAAAATCTAACATTACGAGCATGAGAAATATAAGTTTAAGGAAAATTTAAGTTTATTTTACGTTTTGTCTAACTGATCGGAAGTAACCCGCCTTGTACGATTGACGTTGAAAATATACTCATAGAATAAGGCTGAAAATAGATACGTCAGCTTATTATAATGTGACAAGTAACCTCTATAAATTTCAGCCATTTTCACCGAAGCCTTGCTGAGTTATTGCATAAACTTGATTACATACATACATACATTCATACTCTAGTGTACACTACTAATGGACGTGGGTCCGATTGAGGACGCCGATGTGCTACTATACATCGTACATCCATACATACATCTTCAGAGATACTTGAAGTGTGTTCCTATACTGTTAAAATATATTTTTATGTAATAATTTGTTAGTTTTGAAGAAATTACATTTTTTGCGATGACAAAAATATAAACGTGCCTAAAAATTATTAATTATAAATTATAATATATAAGTTATAAGTTATAAGTTATAAATTGTAAATTATAAGAAAAAAATTATAAATTGTAAATTACAATAAATAAGTTATAAATTACTTGATTACTCTTTTCAAGAACCACCACAGTTTCATAGTCGAGTAAAATTCACTGATTTCGTTTATTGCTTAAGGGTGTTCTATACCAACTACGCTAGACAAAATGATTGCACTTTTTATTCCTTGTTTATTCACGAGGTATACTTGATTAACAAAGGTTGCATAGATAAACTTATACCAAATAACAATTATAAATTTGAATTAAACAATTCTTTTCAACCTAATTATCAATGAAAAGTTTCATTAAGGTGCAGATTTGACTCATTATTATAGGTTAAATGTACCTTTTTTGTTTTCAATGATTTAATAAGTTCGAGGTACCAAATGCTATTTTTCACGTACAATAATTCTTCATCAAACATTTGGATTATACACAAGAAATAGAAGAAATGCGAACTGATATAGAATCTATAGAAACGCGAACTAAGTTAAAAAAGTTGTTTGAGTGACCATATACGTGCAAAAGTAATACTTAAAGTTATTAAAAATGACATAAGGTATAATTTACGCGGCGGCAGCCATATTCGTGACATCAAAGTTCAGAGTCTATCCCAGACGGAAATATTCTTGTATGAATAACTGTATATAACTAGTTATGAAAAAAAATAATAGATAGAAACTATTTAAAACTATTTATAATAGTTTATAAAGGTCGGAATTGAGACTTTTATAATAGTTATTATGGAATATGAACTGTAATTATTAGTCAATAAAATCTTTTAACAGTTATACATTTTTTCAATTTTTTCGATGCGTGAAGTATAGGCACATAAAAAAAATTTATAACTGTTATTATCATTTTTTCAATACGTGGAATTTGGGCACATGAAAAATTTTATATATAGCTCAGAATTTGAAAGAATATATTAAAATTATAAATTTTTTTGCACGATGTAATATTTCCTTGTTTGCGGTGAAAAGGAAAAGTTAAAAAAAAATTTATAACTGTTTATAATTATTTATAACAGTTTATAGATATTATACATAGTCTCAATTCCGACCTTTATAAATTGTTATAAACAGTTATAAATACTTTCTATTTTTTATGTGCTAAAACGATTTCCGTCTGGGATGTACTGGCCAATATCGCATTAGACAAAATGCACAAGATAAAAAAGGACAAACAATAGTTAACTCAGATTTATTTGTTATATAAACGATTGTTAAGAATGGAACAAAAACAAAATACGTATGTTAGAACTTACTCAGATTCGCAATAACATTATATCAATTCGAATATTTAGATTGAGTGAGGTAATCTTAATGTTCACATTACCAGATTTTAGGTTATGTTGTCAAAATGAACTTTGACGTTCGTGATAAGTGGCGCGCAAAGGATAAGATTTGAAATTTAGTGTTACTTCAAATAAAAAACATGTTTAAAGGCTTTATAATTCACTGAAACTATTTTATTATACTATGATATAATCTAATCTTTCGATTCCGCTATTTTTTGAAAATCGTGAAATATAACCCATTTATGTGTCTTATACTATAAAAATTTTGAACTACATCTTAGCGTCACATGCTTTGTAATATGTAAATAAGTACGACGAATTTGCAATTTCACATAGGAGTACTGCATGTTAAACAGCAAAAAATAAAAACATTGATTTCTCGACTTCTAGGTACCCTTTTCAAAATTTATGCGAGTATTTTTAAGGCTCGTAACAACCTGTATACAAAATTTTATGATTATTTCAGCGTTATTTCTATTTGGTATAGAACTTCCTTAATTAAGAATACTATATAATGCGCAAACGGCGGCTAACACGGCTTATGGCTTTCTTACGAGGGCTTTCGCTTACTTGTACTTAACCGGCTTGGTACATCGATGGGAACGTTCTGTCCGGACGGACACTATCGCGAGACTAACCTTAACCTAACCTTCATACCTAACCTCGTATGAATTTTATAGGCACTCTTCACAATAAAATCCTTTTTTACGTATTTGTATTTTTATTTTTTTTATTGTTATTGTTATTTTATGTTCCAAATATTCAATTGTTATACAGATAAGGGACACAAATGAAAATATTTATAATGATTTATATTAGTACAGTTGACCAACCATTCACTAACCGTTGGATAATATTGTTGTTATGTATTAGACACAGAAATTAACCAATAATTAGCAGATTGGCCATTTTGGTTGGGTAATTCTCTACCAGGGTTGAGCAGTGTATATTCTACACAACGTAAAGGTGCATTTTCATGGAGCGTCAAACTTTTGCGCCAACTTAACCACGTGATATTTTTAGGCGAGCTGTCGCATTTTTCATGTTAAAATTGTTTAACTTTAATAAACAATTGAACTGTCATGTATATCAATTGAAAGGTTATCTAAATACAAACTTTAAAAAGCGTTAAAAATGCATTTATATTTCAAGGAAACATTTAAACGTTTGCAAACCATCATGAATATAAAATATTACTTTTTAGGAAGATCATACGTGTATAATAGTGAAATAATATATTACAAAAATAATAAAATTAATGTAAACATTGGGATTCCCCCCTAAAATGTCATGGATCGAGTTGACGCAACAAATTTGACGCACCATGAAATTGCACCTTAATACTCTCGAATGCATGCAAACGTATTTAATAGTATATTACGCATCTAGGGAGGTAAAGAATCGGCGAGTGCATAGCATGTGTAACATGACATCCCAGCCGAAGGCGATGGTGGCAAATACGTGCTATGGGATCGACATGTTACCTACCATGGTGCGTATACAATTTTTCCTCACACCAGCATCGAATATACACATTTCTCTCCAGGCGTGCGGGAGAAAAAATGGTACTTTTGGTGCAGGTGTGGGGAAAAGAAAATTCTATATACATACTAGTAAAGTCATGAAGAAAAATCATAAATTGGATAATCATTCTTACTATCATTAATTCAATTTAATATTATTTATCATTATGCAAATTATTTACCGCATCAGCTTGTGACACCAAAAGCACCGCCAGCATTGCACAAATTACGATAGTAGGCGACTTCATGTCGTCTCTATAATTAAATTGTTCCGCATTAGTGTAATATATTTTTAAGTGCAATTAAATAACATCAAATATAAGCTCAATTCAACGTAAGCTTACTCTGCGGATCTGAAAACTAATAAAACAAATGATACGTGCTCTATCGAACCATGACTGATGTACTTCGCCCAACGAATTCGTTTTTATAACATAAAGTTTCATTACTTTATGACACACTTGTAACGCACACAGGAAAAAACTTTTTCCTGTTTGATCTCTTTGTTTTGATTTTTCGCTGTTTCCATCTTTCTGCTTTATAAAAATAAATACTTTTAATTGAAAAATATTTTTCTTACACGTATGTGATATAATTAGTGTATATTGATGTATTTTGGTATATTTTAGAATTTTATTATTTCTATATAACGAATCCGGATGATACAACTATAGTTAGAAATACTTTTATAGTTTCTTCTAGTAGCTCTTATAAATTGATGTGTTATCAATGATATCAATAATATTTTTATTAATTATTGGTCATCATTACACTGAAAAACCAATATTGTAGCTGCCGCAACAATATCGTAAATATATAAATATGTATCGTAAAATTTATATTGCGCAATATCTTCATATTCAGAGGTCATAAAAAGTTATTATTCAAAATAAGTGGTACAAATTTACGTTAACTTGAAAAAATATTGTTATGAGTATATATAGGAGTCCATAAGAGTTCAGTGATACATCACCTACTACAACAGCTCTATTTTAACTTTATCCGGTTTCAGGTGCTTTTTTATAAAATTAATATACATGCGAAAAAGCATATAAACAGACTAAAATAGATCACATACAAGTCGAAAATGTAAAATAATATACGCACAAAAGTAAAAAAAGAGTTAAAACTCATGAAAGGGTAATGGTAATAATAATAATAACCGCATTTTTTGCTGTTTTATTCGTATCATGCAGAAAAATGTTTGTATTTTTTACTAAGGTAGGTCATGTTATGTTTGTATACATGAGAATTAATAAAGTAGGATGGGTTTATAATAATTAAAATTAACCCAAACAATTAAAATTAAAATTAATATATATTAAAATAAGAAAACTCTTATAAGTTAAAACAAACGTTTTACGATTTAATCTAAATATTGCCCAAATAATTATAGTATACATATTCGAAAATATGTAAACAAAATATTTTAATTAGCTAATTAAACTATCGCATAATCTAACATATGTGTAGCTACTCTTGCGAAGGGCAATAGAGTGAAGTAAAGCGTCACTCTTCCAGTCGCTCTCTCGCCGGCAGCCTCGTGCCGATCGGCCCGTAAAAGTATTTCTTCTATCTATTTAAGCGACAAATTTGATTCTGATATTTATTTCTCAAACTAAATGCTCCTTTTAAGAATTTTTCTCCGGACGAATAAGATATGTAATAAAGGTACGGTGTATAAGTGCAACCTTATAATGAATTATTTTTAGAAAACAATACTATAATAATTAAGTATATGCGAACTTTATTTGCAAAATGTATACAGGGTGTCAATTAAGTCCCGGGACGGCTGAATATTTTCTAAAGTACTGCTTTTCTGGAAGAGGTCAAGGTCATTCCTTAAGTAACTTTGAACAAGGAACCCAACGGTGACCTTGGATTTGACCTTGAACCTCATTTTCAAGGTTAATTTGAGGTCAACCTCATTTTTTCAAATGGGAACCCCTATTTTTTATAGCGGAATCGGAAAGAGCGGAAAATTTTACATCCGGATATATATTGAGGTATGGGGTTGAGGTAACCCCTAGAGGTCAAATAGAGGTCAAATAATAACTTCTTTATTCTTCTTTATTCTTCGTTTATTTTATCTAACAATCATTTTCTTTTGTAAACATTCCTTTTAACTGACTATTCTGTCTTGAAATATTTTACTTTGGGGTTTTTGGGGTCGCTGAGTTAGAATCTACTACTAAAATTTCGATTTTTCCAAATCCAAAATGGCGAATTCAAGATGGCGGATGAAAATCTTGGGAACAGCACATTTTTGTCTGGAAATGAGTACTCGGGGATTTTTGGGGTCGCTGAGTTAGGATCTACTACCGAAATTTCATTTTCTTTAAATCCAAGATGTTATTGCCATTAAACTTTGGACCTCTAAGGGAGAGGCAAGGGGACTCACGTTAATCAAGCACCCCAAAGGAAACAGATCTTACTACGTCCACGTGGTTGTTTCTCGGTAACGCTAAAAGTGAGAATAAGGACTGAATGTAAAATTTCTCGCTCTATCGGTTTCCGGTATTATTACTGGGATTTCCGATTAAAAAAACCAGTTGACCTTCAAATGACCTTCAAGGTCAAGTCCAAAGTCAAATTGAAGGTCACAATTACATCCCTTGTTCAACACATCCGTACTTGAAATTTCTCGCTCCTTCCGAATCCGGTATCAAAAATAAGGGTTTCCATTTGAAAATATGAGGTCGACCTCGAAACAACCTTGAAAATGAGGTTCAAGGTATAAGAGTTACAAGGAGGAATCATTTGAGGGAGTACTATCAGTTTCGAATTAATGTTAAAAAAACTCTGAAACTTTGAAAACTAGTGTGTTTTGACCTCAAACTTACTAATATACATTTTTAAAAAGCTACATCAACCCAGTTGAAAGATATTAAGAATATTATATTTACGTTTTAATAGGTAGCATTATGGGAAGTGCCATATCGTTAGTATATTTCACCAATATTCAAATACGATGAAATCATATCCTAGCTAATTTATTCGCAATTATACGGTAACAATTTTTGACTGCTCATGCTTCGATCATAAATAAACAATATTTTTAGGTAGCGAATTAAGTGGGCTTAACATTAATTAGGTAGCTTAGCAAAAGAGGTATTTTTGGCATATGTTTTGATACACAGAAATGATTGCGCTGATTTTATATTAATAAACAGAAATCAGCGCAATTTTGAATGTTATAATATCAGCGTTCGGTCACGTGGGGGCGTGATGTCAGACGTGAAAAATCTTAATACATAAGTAGTACATTTCGACGCGGGTGCGGAAGTAGATTATTTGCCTCACGTGACGTTTTTCGCTCGAGCGAAGCGAGATATATGAAATGAACAGATGGGTTATCTTTGATAAAATACATTATTACAATCTCTTAAAGATAAAATCAATAGTTTTTATTTCAACTTACCTGGAACACTTGTATATTTGCGCTCAAACAAGTATCGAAATTTATAGATGGACTGAAAAGAACTACATAAAGTCCGCCCAGCTTCCATATATTACTAAATGAATCTATACTCAATTTTAATTATGTTCTGAGCATATATTTAATGATTCTCAATCAGTTTCGACATGTATCAAGACTTAGAATGTGAGATAAAGCTACGCACGAGAGCTTCGCGGTACGTGCTATTCTCCATGCTCTACTTTATCCCTCTTTCCCCTACTCAAGAATCTACATACAATATATTTTTATTTTCTGTTTTTACAGGAGTATATATGTCTTAATATAGAGTTATTAGGCGTATACATGTAAATATTACGTGAATTAGTGATATTACTATTCGAACTATCCGGACTATCCGGATAGTTTGGGTTATCCGGATAGTTCTGATTATTCGGATGATCCGGATTCTTTTCTATAGCTATTCGTTTTCCGGATATCCGGATAGTAAAAGAATCTATGCTACCCGCCCAGCCCTAATGGGAAACTCACGAAACAAATTCACGAAACATTCTGTTCTGATTTCGACGAAACTTTGAGAAATATATATTTAATATCCCATAAATATAATGCAAAAATCAAAATGTTGATTCACCAATTTTGAGAGCTAATATAAGCAAATTAATAAAATTCTCCATCCTCACAAACCATTTATGCACATGATTTGGCTTACCACAGAAGTAATAAACGACCAAACACGCATTTGAATCACAGAGTACCGATAGTATTACCTTAATTTTGGAATATTTTAATACAATTTTTTTTAATAAAGCCCTTAGGACGGACAATAAATCAAAATCGGGGGACACATTTCGAAACAATCATACACAAACGGAATGCATAAATTAAATGGTCGCGCATCATTTTTGGATTATTAATTACATTGATCCTCTGCGTATCTCTTTTGTTAAAATTTAGTGCATTACTAAATTTCTTGATGTATTCGTGTAAAATTGAGGTTGGGGACACGGGACAGACAAGACATTTTGCATAGTTTTTGATTTTTTATTCAGAATAGAAAATACTTGATACTCTAAAATTTTGGCAGAAGGTTGCTTATGATAGTCCATTTATACTACAAGAAAAAAGCTTAAAAGTATCATGGTAGTTAAAATAAATTATTATAAAAAACAACAACTTTTAAGTGTTGTTTTATTAATTATTGTACATATATATATATATATATATAAATTAACGAACTTTTTTGAACATCGTTTTAATGTACAATTAACTTATAAAAAAAGTTGAAAAGTTACAAGTTACTCTAAAATAATTAACTAGTTAAGTTTAAAGTTAGATGGTTGCAAAAACTAACTAAGGGAAGTTAAAAATAATGAACTTTTTAACTTTTTAACTTAACTTGTAACGTTTCAACTAGTTACTCCCCAATCCTGCTTTTATATAAAAAATCGGGGGCATATATACATATGCCCCCGATATATATATATAAATATTTTTTTATTTCTCCGGTAAAACTGTTTCTCTTGGTGTGTAGAATATATGCGAATTTTGTCAGATTTGTTAAAACACTTATGTTTAAAATTAATCAAGGGTAAATATGATCATGTAGTCATTTTTTACATTTTTTAATAAATTTCAACCTCCATTTACTCAACAAAATTAAATCTGTTAAAAAATAGCAACACAGGAATTTTTAGCAAATTTTCTAAATTTTTCATAAGAAATGGTTCCAAAATCTTTTAATGTCACTTTCGATTAACTAAACTCCTTTTAAAATTTAAAATCCTTAAATAGTTGCAACATGGCAGAAGTATAATATTTATATAAAAGAATGAAAATAACATGAAATATTGTTAAAAAGTTATTAAAATGCACATTTCGGCAATAAAGTACACACACACATACATACACGCATATACACTCACACTCTCACACACGCACGCACAAACGCACACGAATATGCACACGCACACAAACTCACACACAGGTACATACAAACAGACAAACACACACCAGAGACACACAGACACACACACAAACACACACATACGCGCACGCACACAAAAACACACACATACACGGGCGCATTTTTTGAGAGAGCTTATTCGAACACCCCAAGTCATATACTATGTTTTTAAGTTAAAAAATGATATATTTTTTATCAAAACCATACTTTCTCTTTGAAAAAGCAAAAGGGTGTGTATGCTTCCAGAACGCGCGGTAGAAATTAAATTTCTTTACGTAATATTTAGGATTTTTAAAGGTTTAAAAATATAACAAAATGTTAAACCAAAACCAATCTAGTCTAATCACAACAATTTTTCTTATAAAAATATTTATTTGTTAATAAACTGTTCTTGAGGTGGTGAGATATAAGAACTTGAATATTTATACATTTATAACTAATAAGACTTTCTATCTTTGGGGCTCAGGATTTAAGCAGCTATAAGGTTTGAAGTTTATAATTTATGATTTTATTATTTAAAAATGTTGTCGTCAATTGAAAATTTCTTTACTCTCGTAATAGTTTAATTTGATTCAAAAAATAATTTTTCTATTTAACTTTCAAAGTTATTTAGTTATGAATAGTGGTTCATTAAACAAGAATATCTCCTTAATAAATTTTTTATAATTACAAATATTTATTTATACGAATACTCGTTGGAAGTTTATGCGACTCTAGCTACGATTTTGAAAATTTTGTGAATTGTATGCATATTCTGACTGTATATTATCGTACTATGACTAAACAGAAACATTCTTGTACATAATCATCATGTGACTAGGGTCCTGATGTCGTAAAAATTTTAGGTTTACTCTTATGTAAATTACTACTTATATTTGTATACAAATATTAGCAAATACATTGTTTATGATAAGCACGAGGAACTATTACAATACTTCTGAAGTAGATCTCTTCCTCTCTAGATCGCTGATCTCTCTGTTGACGAACTCCGGATCATTCCAGTACTCAACGTTCCCGCTCCCAAAGGCTAGATAGATCCCATTACTGACGACCGATACCCCGAATAGAATCCAAAATATGGTTCTCCTCTCTATCAGGATTGGATCAAATATCACAATTCCTATGACATAGTTCGAAATTAACCTCTCGAGTGTCAATAAGCAATTCACCAGACCCATCAGCATCCCTGCATAATTGGGACTAAGATCTAGAAGATTAACTATGATACTGGAATACGCAGTGCCCATAAGCATCATGGCCATGGTGAACATCCCTATGACAAGAACTTCATTACCTCCTGCGTAAGAGGCAATAATAATGAAGGCAGCGGAGACCGGCAGGGCTATCACCGATCCGCATTTTCGCACTTTCGATGTAGACACGTTTTTCTTTGAGATGATATAGTCGGCAAACCAGGCGCTGGTGTTGCCACCGATCCATACAAACAGGTAAACTAGGGACGTAACGTAGTTGTAGTTCTTCCAGGAGAACTTCAGCACTTCGCTCATGTACATAGGCAGGTAGCTGATTATACTGAACATCGACCAATTGAAGCCAATCAGGGCGATTATCACCGCCCACAAGGGTTTGGAGAACAAAATGTGGCGCCAAGGTACTGTTGCTGGATTCTCGTGCGTGTGTTTGCTCATACGTTCCTTAAGGTAATTGACCTATTAACGGAATAAGAGATGATTGACGGATTGTATATGGTTTACAGGTCTAAAATATTAGAAACTTCTAGTTGTATGATGTAAATAAAAATAAATGTTAAACAATGAATCGGAGTGAATGTGTCTAAAGCACAGCATATTATTAATGTGGACTGTTCTCGCCGGATTATGATTACATATAACTATATAATTCCATGGATCTATACGATTCCGTATATGGATATGTATGGCTATTATGTATAATTCAATTTTGCGGGAAATTTTTTTAAATTATATAAATTTCATTGTTTTCTATTTTTCAATTTATTACACTGAGAAAAAGGATTACTTGTATCAAATAATATTCATTAATTATTAATGATCGTGAATCCAGTGAATTTAATATTCATTAATAGTTGATGCCTGGATACTTGAGCCGCGTCTTGTCAGTGTAAGAGCGGAAGCACCATCTTAAATGTTATGGCCGCGCTGCAAGCTGGTAATCTTTCACGCTTGTGGCCGTTATACAGCAACAATAGTTTTCTGTTGCTAGTATTCGACAATCATACAGATTTAGTTTTTCGTGTCGTGCTTAGAAAGCACCTTATAGACCAGTAAGAGGTCAAATAAACTCTTATACTCCATTTGTATCTCTCATTCATACGACTGTTCGTTCGCTTTTTCGACAGCTATCGAGCGCACGAGTTTTTAACGGTTAATGAATCTGTCATTTGATGCGAATTAAAAATGTTTTGGGGTATATGTAAATGATTGATTTAGGAAGGATTCATCGACCTCGGGCTAAAGACAGATGCATATGAAACTTTACATCTTGAAAAAAAGTTACCTAAGCTTTCAATTAAAAAAAAGAAAGTAGTTATTTTTACACATACAAAATCAAAGCTCCCACTGCAAGCCCCGACTAGGTACGGCCCGGCCCGATGGATCCTTTTTAATGCTTTTGGAATCCTTTTTCTCATTATATTTTGGCTGCTTAATCTAATTATGCTTTTGCATATGACTACGTAATAGTGAAAACTACCCAAAAACATTGCACAAGCTTTCTGTTTAATTATAAACAAAATTTTCAAACCGCTGCCAAAACATCTCTTCTACCATAATCATCAAGCAAAAAAAAGTATCTTACCTCCTTTTCAGAAATAAAAGGATGATGCTGTGGATCGTTATAGCACATAGGTAACCAAATAACGAACCAGACCAAACTTATAGTACCGATCACGTAGAACACAAGAGGCCAACCTATGTTCGAGTACTGCAGAGTCCAGCTGGATACCGTCGTGGCGTATATCGTTCCTATCAAAGCTCCAGTGTACACGAACGTAGCGGTTCTCGATCTTTCCTCGGGCGGGGTCCACTTCGCCAGGAGTACGGTAACAGCTGGATAGGTCGTACCCTCGCACAGGCCCATGATGAACTTCAGGAACATGAGTACCGTAGCGTCGCCGTTGTATACGGCCGAGGGCGTTAGCAGGGTGAACACGGCGTTAAGCAGCATGCTGAAGCCTAGCGTGAACTTGCCGCCGTATTTATGGGCTAGCCAGCCGCCGGGAAGTTGAGATAACAGGTAGCCCCAGTAGAAGGAGCGTATAATTTTACTCTTTATAAAAGTGTAAGTTAAGTAAATTTACAAAATAATTGTCATCCATGCATGAAGCGGATTTTGATTACAACAGAAAAGTAACGGCCTACTACGGGCTCCGTGGCCGCCATTTTGAAAAAAAAAAATTTTCTACACTTCATTAATTGTACAATAAAGTTCTTTAAACGAATTTTTCATTTCGCTTATTATTTACCCACAAAAATCGTCAAATATGTCAAGATGTACCTAGAGTGGTGTTACCCCTTAAATGTCTTAATTTTAGCATGAAATGCTCATAAAAAAATGTATACAAATCCATCATAACCCCTTGTGCACAGTGATAATCAAACATATGTCTGTTTTTACAGGTTTTTTCAAAATGGCTACTTCAAAGGATTGTAAATTTGAACAAAGCAAGTCTAAAATGTCATCTTTTTCTATATTATAACATTTTTTTTAGAAAAAATATTTTTCTTCTTAAATTAAAGGATTTTAGTGTTTGCTGTATCTTCTTCCCTTAAACTGTATTTGATATAAAAGTATTAATTTATTCCAAAGTAATAGAAAATCGAACATGGCGATATTTAATTATCCTGCACTTTCTGTTGCCATGTTTGATTGTTAATAACTTTGGAAGAAACTAATATTTTTATAAAAAACAAAACTAAGATCAAAGCTATGGAATAATCCTCAAGCACTGTACTTTATTTTCGTAGATATTAGAGAACACCTCCCAAGCTTCAGTTTTCTCATTAAAATCCATCTCCAGTAGACCTTTTCTTGTGAGTTGTAACAAGTAACCGTTTTAGCATTTCCACGAGCGAAATTAATTAAAAACTAGCTTTTATATTCGTATTTTTATTTATTATACTTTCAATTAAATAAACTTTATAGATATTATTATTCGACTCATTAGATTACTACTTACTATTCTCAAATATTAGTACTATATATTATAAATGAATATCTTTTACTAAAACCGTATTCACTGTACTCACCTGTAGTATGGGGTTTGTACTATATTCATTCGAATGGTAGATTCCCTTAGAACTAGTATTGGTTGGGTTATTGTTTGGTAGTTTTATATTCGAATAGGTTTCAGTTTCTTTGCCGGCAGTACTTTCCTCATTGTTTATCGATGCTGTCATTTCCCTGAATGCAGTAGATAGGCAATCGCGCATTGCGAACGCGTTGAACAGTGCGAAGAAACACATTAACACAAATATCCATCTTTGAGAAATGTTTGCACCTTGTAAACATAGCAAAGAGAAAAAATTAAAAAAATAAACGCACTATAGTCACAATAATTATAAAAGAAGTATATATAATTATCTATAATTGCACACTTACAGCATCTTCGTACATCAGTAAACATTTTACTAATATGTCTCACTACAAATTAAAAAAAATATATCTCTAAAAGCTATGTCGAACAGCATGCAAATCTCGCCTGTAGACAATCAGTAGACTCGGATAATACTGGTCAAGTGTAACGATGTAGAATTATTTAGCTTGTAAGTTTTTTAAAAACTGGAACAAGGAAGAGATAAACTTAATCATATTACTTGCCTTGTTGCAACCACGTAGAGAAGACAAAGCTGTTTTCTTTCAAATAAGTCTAAATTGTCAAAAAAGTTTATATTGTACACATTTATTTTTAATTATATTTTTTGTAATTTGCGATTTAAGCAAAATGCAAGAATGGAATTGTACACTTAAAAGGTACCTTTCGTTTTTTTATTTTTACATATAGTTTGTCTAATACTAATTTATTTAACATAAGTTTAAGTGCATTGATATATTCTTACCATTATTTTACTGAAACGGTTTTTATATTTACCATATGAATCAGAAAATTAATAAATATACTATTGATAAATTGAATAATGTCACAAGCATAAGAGAAGTTAAAACTACATAATTAATAAGTATCATATGACCTTCATTTTAGCGGCTGTCTCGTATGATTATTTCAATTATTTGCATAAAACGATTAGCATTTCTGAAAATTTTACTACAAGTTATTAGTTTTAATTTTGTATTTAAAATTATGAATTAAATTACTAAGTTTATTTTCTAAATTTTGGAATAATATAGGTACATATATTTCAATAAAAATGAATAACACGAATCGATTAGCTACGATTGCTCATAGCAGACCAATCTTATCTATACAATTTTTCAGTTGCAAAAGAAAATAGCATTCAATCTACTCTGTGAAACATTGATACCTACATAAAACGTGGTTTACTAAGATTCTAAAAGTCAGTCAAAAGGTAGTCATGCCGGACATCGTTTGAGAAAAACTTGGTATACTGCATGAAATAATATTGGTATCTTTTGCTTTTTATGCGTTTAAGAATAAGTTGAAACTCATATAAATTTTAATAGTTTTAACTGACAAAAAATATAAACCTCGTATTTATGTATTAAAATAAAAAAAATGTTTTCTTTTTCAACGGTAATCATACAATGTGTGTCACTTTCGATCGGGTGTAAAAATTACAATTTTGTATGCTACATTATAGATAGATACATATTCAATATTGCAAAATAAATTACTTATTATTAAATTATTTTTAAAAAATCACAAAATAATAATACTTATAACATTTTCTTTTCAGTTTTTGGATTTTTCGCGCAATATAATGCATAAAGTCATATAATATATTTTATATACATATATATATATATATATATATATATATATATATATATATATATATATATATATATATATATATATATATATATATATATATATATATATATATATGAGATTTACTATTCTACGCTTCTTGCCGACTTTATGCATTATATTGCGCGAAAAATTAAAAACCTGGAAAGATAATGTTATATCAAAAATATTATTATTCTGTGATTTTTTAAAAATAATTTAATAATGATATAATCTATTTTTTAAATATTGAATCTGTACTTATCCATAATATAGAATAGAAAAATCATAATTTGTATACTATTTTGATGATGGAATTTGTAAACTAGTATATGTTAAATTATTAAATAGTAGTAAAGTTTTGAAATGATGTGGTTTTGTGTCTCGTGTATTTTTTTGCAATGTAAGAAAAAAAAACAAGAATTCAATCTTTTATAGGTTTGATTTGATTTTATAAATAACAATTTATTTTAGAATCGATGACACCTCGCAGATCGAAGACACCCTGGTATACGATAATATGTTAATTGAAAACTATTCATTTTTCCGTAGGGCCCAAATCACTCTTTCTTATTTATAATAATTTTAATTAAATTCTTTTTGAGAAAGCAGTGATAAAGAAGTTGGAATTTTTTTTTTAACGTTACGGTAATAATTACATGTTTATTTATTTTTTCATTTCATTATTAAGTGAATGCACGCTTTTAGTTATTATTTTAGGAACGAATGTCTTTTTGAAAAGAACTTATATATATATATATATATAGAATATAAATCCTTAGAAAGAAGTTATTGCGTGAAGGATAACGTAACTTTATCCATAAAGTATTTCGTTTAACTGACTTAAACTATGTATAAACATTGTCAAGTTCCAACTATTTTTTAGGTATTATTGTTTCGTTGTTAGTTTAGTTAATGTATCAGTGCTTTATTCGCATAGTGATGCAATTCACTCGGGTGATTCTATATCCTTTCCGTCTCATTTATCGCTATTTTATACGTATTGGTCGAAATCATAAAAGGCCGGTGAGAATATATATATATATATATACACACACACACACACACACACACACACACACACACACACACACACATATATATATATATATATATATATGTATATATATATATACATATATATATATATATATATGTATATATATATATATGTATACGTATATATATATGTAAATAAAAATTTTATAGAATGAAAAATACAATAAATACGTAATGAATATAAAATACATCAAAGAATTACCATTGGTGATATTACGTAAGTAAAAAACATGTATATATATATATATACATGTTTTTTACTTACGTATATATATATATATACATGTTTTTTACTTACGTAATATCACCAATGGTAATTCTTTGATGTATTTTATATTCATTACGTATTTATTGTATTTTTCATTCTATAAAATTTTTAGCGTAATATTGTTCTAGTGTAATCGAGGTGGACGTCTCTGCTCTGGCGACCAGCTAAAACACGCGTTCATTTGAATGCAAAATTTTTCCGTATTTAATTAACAAGCAAGAGACTCTGTTATTGAGCATAATATTCATTGTAATACGTTTTAGTGTATTATTGTATAGGAAATAATTTATTGTAAGTTTTCCACGTTACCGTAAGCGGAAAATAACCGATTTGCGGATTTCCACGTGTTTGGCGCATGTGCATCGTTAGTGTGTTTGAGTTCCTCTGCTCTGTATCACTGCTCAGTGCTCCTTGGTAGCCGGGTTGCCGACTTCGCGGCGCCGAAAACTTTGTGTAGTTATCGCTATCATTGTCGATTTTTTTCTAATGGTGTTATTTGGTATGATGTTATGTATACATAGAGACCCGTTGCAAGTGTATTAATATATATTCATGTAGCCTACTACCTTGTGAAAGTAACATTTTTTAGGAATTAAAAAGTCCTAATAAATTGTTTAATTATGGACATGGTTTCAAGACTAGTAATAAGTGTATTAATATCATAAGTCACTAGTGTATAATTTGCGGTTTCCTTACAAGAATACAAGAATAAGGAATTTCGATAGTGAAGTCAAACTGATTCTTCTATGAAGATAACGATAGCATGTGAAATTTGAAAGCATTAGCCATTACCGTTTTAAAAGCAATGGACTTCAAAGTTTGACTCTTATAGACGGACTCTAATGGGAGCAACTTTAAAATGACAATAAACTTATAGTGCGATTGTTACTTACTTTTCCAATATCATGCATTGTTTTTTATTTCTTTCTTATCATTTTTAAAGTATTAAAGACCATATACGTGAAATTTTAGAACGAATGATAACACCGATTCCGAGCACTAGTAAGGGGAGACCATGCAATCCGGGTCTTGGATTTTTATGAAACTTTGGGGATCGACTTTTGGAACCTAAAAATGGAGCCGCAGTTATATCCCATGAGACTTTAAATCTGAGATATATATCTAATATGTAGCGGTTCATCTTTGAGTGAAGAAAGAAGCTGAATCATTTTTTCAAAGATGGACCGCTACATCTTAGACGAATCGTGGACTATGGATGAACACCTCTTACTACTGGACAACGAGGAGTTAGAGGCTTTGCAGATGGAAATCGATGCTTTTTCTCTGAGTGACCCTACTGCCCGCGCCGACCCCACCATGAACTCCATCGATGATAAACATTTCTAAATAATTAATTTGATTAATTTAATTCGTTTTTCAACAGTTACAAGCACTAGGCTAAATCTCCAAAATTAATTTATATATGCATATTTAGTCAAAGAGCCTATTTTATATTTTTAGTCATAACTATTGATACACCCAAATACAAGGTACTATTTAAATAATATAATTTCAATTTTACGTGATTCCCTTGATTTTTACTCTCGTACGACACGTATTTTAAGTAACAAAATTTATGACTGTATGAATACAAGAAAACTAAAATATACTATTAGAAAGATTCTTCCATGAAGAAATAATAATTGAGAATTACATTAGACAACTTTGGGTTTAAAACATTTTTTATTTCATAAAAAGAAAATCTATCATTTGTACCCACAGCTTTTCCGCCAATGAAATATTCATGGAACAATATTTTCGCTCATTCCCATCCTCAAATCCTCACGAACATCTCGGTAATCCCGCGCTTCCCGATCGCACCGTCTCCTCACACAAGAAAACCTTTCGACCGCGCACGCACACACCGCACGCTTCTAAGATAGCACACATCCCCGTGCGTCTATACACCAACGCCTCGTGTCTACCGGCCTACTCGGCCTATATTTTATTCTTAGGCGTCGCGCGGCCTAAAATAGATTCCACGCCGCTCCGCGCCGCGACTGTCAGTTCCTCGGCCGACACCTCGACGCACGCTCGCGCACGCTCGGGGAGAATTTCCCCCGGCTTTGGATTTTATTCGCACGCGCACACTTTGACGAACGAGATCCCGAAGCCTTGACGCGAGCGCGCGCTTTATATTTACGAAGCCCCCGCGGAAATGGGCAGAGAAGGCGAGGCGACGCGCGGCCGTTGAAGAGCGGAGGAACCGATGGCTCGGAGAGGAGAGTACATGGAATTTTCGAGTTTGGCGCCAGACGCGGGTATAGACGCCGATTGCTAAATCGAGAGGGCGCGTGCGCATTTGGGGTGTATATTTTGCGAGAGGATCTTGAGCGCGGTATTGACAGTTCGCTGAATGTCAAAAATTAATAGACTTTTGTGACTTAGATGCACGCGTGTATCTTTCTGGAATTTTCGGGTCAACCGGTACTTGGCTTTTACATTTTATATTTTTCGATAAAAAGATTTTTTGTCTCGTAGTACGTACGTTTTCACTCGTATTGTTAATTTTGGAATAGTCTATTTAGTTACGTAATGATGAACTGAAGGGGACTTTTTCTTTTTCGTAAAATTTGAGATTTCTGGTAGTTCTTCAACGAATATTTGGCACACAATCGAACAGCGACAAAGTGCTCACAAAACCAAATGGTCGCACCTGCTAGCAGCAAAACAATGATTAGCTCGCTTCGGTTGCACAAGAAGACGCAGGCGAATGAACTTTAGCCACGAGCTTATATTTAAACCGGCTGCCTCTTCGGCGGTTCCGAGACAGATTTTGTTGTTTTTTTTTATTGAAATCATGAGTGATTTGGAACCCGAGGATCATGTCGTCCAGGTAAATTATAAATTTGTTTGTATAATTAATATATTTTTTTAATTACATGTACGGGCGTTACTGCCCTTAACCATATAGCGGGTTGTAGGCCCGATCACCGTCACCAAAAAATCCAGAAAGATATTTTCTGTAAATGTCCCCGAAAAATTCAGACTGACGCGATTTCGAGCCCACGCTCCTTGAACGACCGTTATTTTAATAGGTACTTATTTACCACTTGAGCCATATTTATAAAAATATGTAGTAACGTATATGTATATTAGCTCTAAAGAATGTTATTTACTTTTATTTTTTTAAAAACGGTTGGTTTTAATGACTAAATTCGTGGAATGTTTATCTTGAAGCATTTATTACGTTGCTCTTGATAAAATAATGTGTTCTAATAATAAAAGATCTAAGCTCGTCAAGGAAAATGTCTAGTTTGCATGATGAATATAGTGCGCTGCAGATGCGGAATTATCTTTACGTAACAAATATGAACCACGTTAAAATAACTACATCATATTAGGTATATTATTATTATATTAGCCAAGTAGTAATGGTTAGCATTAATAGAGCCTATAGGGACACAGCTATCATAATCTCTATGTTAACTGTAGTCATGCTTGTATCATTACCATTTAGCTACCATAAGGTTGTGTTGGGACTATATGTCCGGAGCTGTATAGTCCATAATCGTGCTCACACAGTCATGTCATCCCTCTCACCCTATTATTTGCAAGTTGTATCCAATCCTCCTCATAGCATCCCATTTACCGTAGGTTAATTTTAATATTGTCCTCCCATCTTCGTCTTGGTCTACCTGGGGGCTTCGCTTGCGCCTGTCGGTTTCCCTACAAGTACTCTAAGTGCTGTTCTTTCACTTCCCAACCTAGGTACGTGCCCAGCTCATCACAGTCTTCGAAATTGAATCACTCTAGTAATGTTTGGCTTTCCGTATAACTCATGTATTTCCTGATTATGTAACATTCTCCAATCTCTAGTAATCTCATCTATTTTACCCCCGAATGCTTTTCTAAACAAACACACTATACCTATTTTCTTCCCGGTTGGTTAACGCGCACGTTACTTATGAAAATTGTTTACATATACTTTATTAAAGACTTGAAAAGTTATTAGAATAATAGTAAACATTATCCTTGTTGATGTTGACTTTTAAAAACAGTAATATAAAAATAACGACTTAGGGAAATAAATAAAACAGACGAATAGTGAATTTGATTTTTACCTGTCAGAAAGATGAGATACAGATATTCATTTTTTTATTTAAGGCTGCTATTTAATTTATAGAAAAATATTGTATTCATTCATGTATAAAGTAAAGTTAAGTGGTAATATTGAATCTTATTCTTAACTATATAATTTATTTAATAAAGATCAATTATTTCAAAATATTTTTGCTAATAACAATCGTAAACTGAACTTTTATTAGTTAAGCTCATTTAATTAAAAAATAAAATATTTCATCTTTACCATCAAGAAAAATAATATTTTATTTTTGTTAATACATTAACCTAAGATAGTTTTGTCGTTTTACAATTATGCTAGTGATTAGTTATTTGATTTCTAGTTGTAAAACTTTTATGTATAAATTTATAAATATTAGTAAATAATCAATCAAGTAACAAAATTTTTAGCATAATCCAAAAATGTATGTACAGTAAAAGTCTGGACACTGTGAATCAATGGGAACAATCGAAACGGGCACTGTTAATGACCTAACTTGCTCTAGCCAATCAGGCGCAAGCAGCAAGGCCGCATTAATGCGAGTATATAATTGTAAATCAAATGTTCTACTTCTACTTACCAACTAATAACAATAATAATAAATAAATAATATATATTTATACCCTCAGTATAACCTTTTTTATTAAAAATTATACTAAATAAAAGAAACATATGAGGATTCAAAAAAATTACATCTGTTTATATTAATTCACGTAAACAATTTAAGTATGAAATCAGTTGTCGGTTTACTTAACCTCTAAATTACGCTCTGTCATGATGTGTTATATACATGTATGTATATTACTACATATGTATATATGTATATACATCAGTATTTGAAGTCGTGCTCCAAAATATCTTGCACATGCGTAAAACTGGAAAGAGGGAAATTCAAATATTTATAAAGAAAATAGAGGGGCATTTTCGGCTTTTATTTCTGCTAAGTATGTTTTGATTTTTATAGGGGCGGGCACTTATACTTGGCGAGTCGGCCATGGCGGCGACCATTTTTTTAACAGTGCCCACATCTCCAATTTCACAGTGCGCGTTTTCCCAGTGCCTAGACTTTTATTGTAGTTCTAATTGAACACTTAAAAACTATTGTTTCATAATTTCTTTAATGTTCCACAAATGCAATATCTGAAGTTGGTATTCTTCTACTTCATTACATATGAATATCGGTGAAGTCAATTATTTTTTACATATTCTTTATAGAAATCTGTTTACATACAACAATACGAAAGTAATAGACTTCTGAGTAATTGTAAACGGAAAAATTGCGAATTATAGAATTAAATTCTTAGGTTTTATAGTATAGATGATAAGTATTATTCGTATTGTATACAATAAATTTTATTGATGTCATATAAAGTTGTATCATGATAAAATTTATTGATCATTTTATCAAACGAGAGAAAAAATTCAATAATAATTTTTTTCTGAAATAATCGTTTTTGTAATCATTGCTTATCACAAGTATCATTTTCTGATGCATTTCAACTTTACTAAATCCTCTAAAGTTTGTAAAACAGTGAATTTGACAATTTACGTGCTTTGTTAATTTACGCTCTCGGGCTTTATATATATTTCCGGTCTCAATTCAAAGCCTCGTTGACACTTTTAAACGTTGTTTTGCAACATTAGTTACCTATACACGTTTACCGCTTGTTATTCTTTTCTATCTCGAAAATCCCGAATTTCCTTCCAAATTAAAAAAAGCTCTCTAACGTAAACACACGCATAACAGCAGATGCTATGAGCTATCCACTTGACAATTCCCAATGTCGGAAAAACTCATCAGCGAAATATACGAACCTCCACGTCACCTTCCGTAATGTTAGAAAAATCCCTATTGGCATCCGTTGTGTGTTTGTTTATATCGCGCCAGCGCATGAACCTCCAAACTCCCAGACTTTAAGTGTCGACGACAAGCTTTAAAGTATCATTCTACTAATTTTCCTTGATACTTTAAAAATTTTTTTGGGAACCAATCCTTTATTAATGTAAATAGAACATACTCGTTCAAAGATTTTTTATAACTTTTGACCAAATAAGGTTAAAATAAACTGCGATCTTGCAAATCAAATATTAAGATTATATTGTATATCTTATCTTACTATATCTAAACTCTAAATATAAATTTTGAATTACACGCGATAAAAAGATTTGTTAAAGAAATTAAATGTTTATTTGAGAATTTTCTTAGCAGCTGATTACGTATTTGTAGTCAAAACTAATAAAAAATATTTGAAAGTCATAAAAATGGTGGATCAAATATGGTCGTTGCATGTACAATATTTTGCGATATTGTAACCCACACATCAGATTCACCATTTTGAATTTCTGAATTCTGACTGCGGATCCACAAGGTAGCCTGAAAACCGTATAATAGAGTAATTTAATTTCAAAATCTTGTTTAAAAAACAGTTATATGCGAAAGCGACGTTCGGAGACAACTTCTTGCGTGCAAGAGTTAAACATTAAAACACACCTAAAAGAATTCTAAGTTTTCTTTCTTGTACAGAAATAAGGCTTTTATTTTAACAGAATATCGAGAGAATCGACCAACGCCGGGATCAATGCAAAAATCATACTTCGATGTATTAAGTCAAATGAAATAGTCAGGGGCCTCGGAGCTTCTATTTTACAGGTATAGACTAACTGATAAACAAAAGAATTATAAATCTTCAGGCATTGTTAAACCCCCCTGTTACCGGAAAATACAGAGAACCACTGTTTTCATTAAATTTTCAATTTTGAGAAAATACGAGTATATCTCTCAAACATTATCGTTTCTGATTGGAACAACAATATTCCAGAAAGATTTTTATTAAAAATAGAAAATTTAATACAAAAACTGGCTTCTCATAATTGTCGGTGACGGATGGGTTTTGCATCACCTTAAAACCAACTACCCCAGGGACAGCAAATTTCAATTCATAATAAATATTTAAATCATATAATCATAAACAATAAACCATACATCCAATATCTCAATGCATTGTATTTTCATTAAAAATATGTGTTTAAATAATAAAATAAAATCTAACAATTTCAGGGACAGAAAATTTCAATTTACAATTAATGTTTAAACAATAAAGTTATATGCACCTTTAATTAAACTAACTAAACATGGGTTTAATTTAATTTCTAACACTAAACATTCTTGCTAATGAGAAATGGCTTTTCCTGAGTTACTAATTAATTTGCAAAATGCGAGTATTTTACGAATAACGTTTTGAGTTTACAGATGTTGAATTCAACACCATGGTAATATACACGTGTTGAAGGCTCACCACTTAGAACATCTATTTCAGCGCCCCTGGAAACCGTGGATAATGGTATAGGTTATCACTAGCGACACTAGTATCGTGGTGGTATTTTTATTTCCCAATAACATGCTGCAACTGTTAAAGTACGCACTTTGTTTTTATTAGTTTTTCTAATAAAATAATGGCTTTAAGACTTGTCGGACTTAATCAATGTTTCAATTGTCTTCCTCTGTAACAAGCAGTAAAATAAGTGGTTAATATTTAAGCTTATGACAAGTACAAGATTTTAAACATGTGAAAATTATTAAATACTGTACAAGTTTTATATTGTAATTGAAATACTAAGAAGTAAATTGTGTTTACTATAAGATGAAAAGAAATGTGATAATTTGAAAAGTTTTGGAGAAAATCCACCCAGTGAACACTTGGTGACTATTCGAAGAATAAGACAGAGTATGTACTGAATCAAATTTATTTATCGCAGGATTAATAATCAAAATTTCAACCATTTCACTTGAACATTTTAGAAAATCTTCGAACTATATTTCTTTATTGATAAAGTGCAATACTTAAAACAAAGCCAAATCATTTAGATTTATAAAATTAAAAAATTAGATTATTTTCTTACAAATTGAAATTGTTGAACTTTAAAATGGATTGCATTAAATCAATGAATCAACATATTTTAAAGATTTCATGAAATGTTCAAGTGAACTGCTTGAAAATTTAATATTTCTCTGACAGTCACTAATGTTCTCTAAATGTATTTTGCTACACAGCCTCTTAAATTATTGCATTTGTTTTATATCTTTAGTAAGTACAATTTTTTTCTTGCTACTAAACTTACAATATAAAAGTTGTACAATATTCAATTATTTTAACTTACTCAAGCTTTAATGCGAACATGCTCTTCTAAACTGTCCAAACCCTTCAATTATCAAAAACATCAAAAATATATCCTCACCTCGACGCACGTGCAGTCTCGCGCTCGAGAGCCAGCACCGCGCGGCGTATAATAGGAAAATCTCTCAAGGCCGTTGCGCGAAGAACCGGAACCATCGGCGCGCGTTCTTTTTCCGTGCAGCGGGCGAATTATTGCGCACTCTCGTCATCGCGAGAGCTGCTGCCGCCACCGCGGGATTCGCCTAATTGCCGGCGGAATTCCTCGCTGATGCCCGCGCGTGCCAAAATCGTCTGAATGAACAAGTCGGTAGCTGCGCGCGTATGAGCTTTGTGTGTATATGGACGGCGTGTGGATGTTCTCGAGCGCTGAATGATTTTTATCGCCGTGTGCTGCTGACGCTGCGCAGGTACCGCGTGTGAGGCAATCTTTTTTAGACGTTCTTTGTAGTTTCGCAGATTTATGGACACGAGAGTGTGAAATGACGAGGGAATTTGAAGTTGGATGACATGCGGGTTGGAGTTGCTTGTTGGTAGCGGTACTTTAAGAGTTTATGGATAATTTTCTGTATGAAATTGATTATCAGAGTTGAATAACCGGGAAAATGTAACAAAATTCTTAAAAAAAAATAGTTTGATTTTTCAAATGAATTTAGATATGATTTACCCAGAATATAAGATTGTGGTTTGCTAAAATATTGCCTAAATAAGAAATTGAGATTTTGAGGATTTAAATATTCATAAAAATGTTATGTAAGAAGATTATATAAATCAATATTATGTTATGTATAACAATGTACCTTATGTGAACCCTTAGCATGTGCTGTTTATTTCATAGACCATAAGTAAACATTTTATTTACTATTCCATTTGAATCTTTATTTTTAAACAATTTTATTAAATATCTTATATATACAGTAAATTTTGGTATAACTTCAAATTTATATGCATGATTTATAAATCATGCATATAAATGTTCTAAAAGTGTATTTTGCTTCATAACCTCTCAAATTATTACATTTGTCTTATACTTTTTAGTAAGTTTAATTTTTTTCTTGTTATTAAACTTAGAATATAAACAATATTCAATTATTTCCCTTACTCAAGCTTTAATGCGAACATGCTTTTTTAAAATGTCCAAACCCCTCAATTATCAATCATACTTTCATTGTATCAAACATTAAGATAGTATACTGAAGCGAAAAAGTCGTGACTGAAAAGATAGACAACAATATTACTTTTTCAAGAGATATGAAGTACATGGTATTCCGTTGAGTATTTTCCAGTAATAGAACGATAAACAATTGTTTTATAATAAAAAGCAATAAAGAATTTTATTTTATATAAGTACAATTGAATTGTATTTAATGATATAACTTAATCGTTGATAACAACCTAAGTTTCTTATTATTGTTATAATTCACTAATGTAATTTAACTAAAAGGCGCAATCTTATTTGTCCTTGAACATTTTACTTTTTCTCTAAATATAAATCAATGAATATTGACTGACCTTCAGTGAGCAATCACCGAATCAAGCAGTCATAAGTGTATGACAGAAATAGTGCAACTGACTGTAGGACGCGACGTTTCACAGCTGTACAAATAAAAATTGTTTTAACGATTGTCATAAATTATATTCAATATTAATAATTAAAAAGTTCATACATCAACAGTCAACTGTTTAATATTTTGAAATTTACTTTTCAGATGTTATTCTTGATAAAATTAACGTGTGTGTTTTAGGAGTTACGAAATAAAGCATAAGGGTCACTAACCTACCTCCCGTGGTATTCTGGAGGTCACATTCTTCTCAAGTTGAATATTGAAAGATAAAACAAATTTTCGAAATAAAATGCTTTTAACTGAAGTTTATAAATTCTTATTTATCTAATTTTGCTAAATAACTAAACTGTTGATTGCAATAATAAAGTAGATTTAGCTAATTCATCTACAATTAAGTTCTCAAACTATAAATAAATATTGTTTGTCAAACAATAAGACTAAATATTATTATAAAAGGAAAGCTATAAAATCCAAAACTTTTCCTTTACAGTACAATCCATAACAGAGCATAAACACGGATTCTGCGTCGTTAGATTCAATATTCTGCAATCGTCATATACAAGGTAATGTTTACAAGAATTCCACCCCTACTCCTTATTTTAACCTTCCTTCTCTAATTCTCCAAGTAGCAGCTGCATGAATTATTCCGCTCCAACTCACACTTTGATAAATTATAGTATGTTTCGATTCTTAAATTTACGTGTATTAAAAATTTTATTTATCTGATTTGCAAAATAATTAAAATTTTGAGTGATATATGAATGATTTATTTAGATAATTTATCCCTAATTGGAACATTCGTAAATTTGAAATTTAGCAAATACATAATTATTATGCATCATTATGTAAGTGATGAATAGCATCTTCAAGTGATAATATTCTAGTATCCAAATTAATCTAAATTTACTTTGTTTATGCCACTAAAGCAAAAATATGTGCTATATCATCCAAACTTTTCAAAATGGATTTGTTTTTTTTATGGTTTCAAACGCTCCAATCGAGATCTAAAAGTATAAATAAATATTGTTTACCAAACAATATAGAAACTCTTAATACGAAACGAAAGCTATAAAATGATAAAATTTTCCCTTCCGATCCACCCAATCGTAAACACAAACTCCACGTCACGGATCAAACATTCCACGATCTCAATGTACTCGTATGTTTACAAGAACTCCTCTCCAACCGTCCTTTTCTAAATCTCGCAGTAGAGCAGCCGCATGAATTAGTTCGCGGGAACCACCTAGCGAGCGCGCGTTTCGATTCGTAAACTTACGCGCGCTGACGCGCTCCACCCATTCATTAATTCGTAACGCCGACTCCCCGACAAAAACAGGTCTAATTCCGTCCCGGGCAACGCAACTTCCGGACCTTTTTTCGAATCGCGCGCCTTTTACGTCGCGTTGGATGTCGCGTGCGCGGATATGCGCGAGCTGCGCCGCCGCGAGGATGAGTAAGCGTTCCTCGCACGCGTTTGTGCGTCAGAGAGCGAGCGATTCGGCAAAATAAACTGCTTTCCTATTTGGATGGCTTATATTTTCAAAGACTTTTTGGCGGAGAACGATGAGTCGTTCTAGTATGCATTTTTGCGGAGGTGAAAACGAAAACAGAAGAGGATGCGAGAGGGATGACGATGATTGTCGATTTGTGTGTGTGCGCGTGGTGCAGATGAGATGCAGGGTATTTTTAGGTCGGTGAGGATATTTTTGGACAGGGTGTTTTTCATAGTTTTTCCCTATTATTTTGCTATTTGGAGCTTGATGAGAGCGTAGATTTGTGGAGATAAAAGAGGAGCGATTGAGTGCTTTCGGTTGTTTTGCAGGATCGACACTTTTTGTTTGTTTACGTTACGGCGAAGGCAAAATTTATCATTTTATTAGTGGGAGCATTGTGGTATATTTAACTAGTTTATTCACATTTGGAGACTTTAGGGATGGAAATAGCGTGATCATTGTATCATTTTGACAAAATAAAGATACTGTAAAAAAGATAAAATAAATTTTTTATAATAGATGCTTTCTTTTATGAATGGGTTGAATTATTTTCCAATTTATAAGGTATCATTTTCAAAACTGTTTTCAAATAAAAACCGCTGCCAATTCATTGGCAGTTAGCTTCCTCAAACTAAATTAATTGTTCTAATATAAAATTGTTGTTCTAATAAATTGATTTTAAATTACTATATCTCTTTTATTAGGAGATTAAAAAAATGTGTGCTGATTTATCATTGATGGTTTAATTGAAGACAGTTAATTCAACTAGCTGTAGTTGTAATGTTATTTTTATTATACATTTATATTTTTAATTTACATCTATATATACATTCTATCTGTTTCAAGCAGTTTTTGGTACCATTACTTTTGTTAATTAATAATTTTATACATTTCACCTAGAATTTGAATTCAACAGCATCTAAATCACATAATTAGATCGTTCATACGTATTATTTTTACCCAGATTTATAAGAAATAAAATATAAAAAATAATGATATACATCATTTTATTATCTTCAAATACCTTTTCAATCAATATTTCAAAATATCAATGGAAAAGTTATAAAAGAACAGAAATATCACCGTTTATAAGTAATTGTATACTCTTTCAAATGCAAAATGAAGTGATCATAGAGTCCCCCCTCCTTGACTCAGTGGGTAAGACGCTTGCCTACCGATACAAGACGCTCAAGCTGTCAAGGGTTCGATTCCCGGTGAAAATTCTCGAAAACTTTTTCTTCGAGTTCATCGTCTAGAAAAGATCTCCGACTACACATTGTGCTTTGGAGCAGAACAATTTTAAGAAAATGTCACAAGGTATTGATTAAAATCGATTTCCTGGAAAATTATTGAAGATTTATCGAAAAAAGACAGCAAGAGGGAGTACTATCGGAATTCCGTGAGTTAAATGCATATTTGATCGTTTTTGACTTCCGTGGTAGGCCAAATCGTGTGCGTAAACGTATTAAATATATATTTCTCAAAGTTTCGTCGAAATCAGTACACCAGTTTTCATGAATTTCATGATTGCAACTACTCGTAGCACAACAACCTCAAAATCGACAATAAAGTTGGCATTTTGAGGTTAGTGTGCTATAAAATATATTGTTGCATAATCATCTCAAAAAAAGGTTACATACAGAAACCTGCTCAAATCATCCAAAAATGATCACTCTTGGCTCCACCACGTGTCCACCACAAATCTCATCCCGAAGATATCTTGATCGCTCTACACCGCCAATGACGCGCGAGGGGCAAAAGTTATTATCGATCGCACCGCGCGTGCAACACGTGCATCGCGCGTAAATCAACGACACTTGCGTTCGCGCGCTCTCGCACTCGAGACTCGTAGATCTTCGCGCTTGATCGTGTATCGTTCGAAGCTCGAACGAATACCTCTCTGCAATTCCCGGGTCACGTGACCGGCGCATGGTATAGCTTTCCCGAAATCGACGGATTTCACTGCCAAAAGCTAGCCGTGCCGCACGCCGAGAGGCTTTCGAAACCGGATCGCGCTCGACTTTTCTCGACTGTACGTCGAGCTTTTCATTCATGATCGCGCGCGCAGAGGTGCTGGTGTATGTTAGGTTTCTGGTTGCCGCGGTTCGGGGAAATGCGGTGATACATGCAGCGAGGGCTCGGCTCGAGAATGCAGGAAAGATCGTTTGTTTCGGTTGTTCGAGGATGTTTAGCTTGACGTTTACATTTGTAGAGGAGGGTAGAGAGTTTTTATAAATTGGTCGATGCAAGTTTTTGGTGAGGAATTCGAGTTGTTGTATAAGCGAATTTAAGAATTTTCGAGGTGTTTTCTTTAAGTATGTAGGAGTTTATGTCATTTTTTGTATTATGTAAAAATTTCTGGAATCTAAAAATACTAGCTTAATTATTGATTTATGTCATATCAAATAATAAATAATATTTAAATAATGTTAATATACGCTTTTCTGCAAAAGTTGTGTTATTTTTATATCGAACATTATTATTATTATTTCTTAGCGGTGGCTTGTGAATTGATGGAGGAGAATAGGTTATACAGATTGACGTTAAATTTAATAATTAATAACATGAAAAAATATGCAGTAAGTAAAGAAGTAAATTTATTTATTAACAATGTCTTGTCATTAAAAGTCATTCTGACACATGAATATTTATTATTATATTAACATTGCAAATAAAGACTCCAAGGTTTCAATTGTTCAAATTAATTGAATACCTTTTGAAATTAGAAGCATAAATTTATGAAAAACTTTTAACTTTATTTCATAATTTTGGCTCGATCGGTTTAAAGAAGAGTTTAAAGCTCTTTGCTACAGCACAAGCTTGAACTTTTTCGTGAAGAATTTCGAGCCTCGGGTCAAGTTCAAGCTCTTGCTCTTCAGCGAAGAAGAAAACTACAACTGTTTTATGAAATAGCTTCTAAAATGCATTTCTGAAATTTATCAAATTTATACTTTCGTGATTCCATTTTTAAAATAATATTATTTTTTGTTTATACATAAAAACTTTCTTGAGTTACAATAATGTTTGTTTTCAACGTATAACCCTTTCGTTCCCGAAATATTTTAAAACACAGATTTTGTCTACAAAAAATTGATAGTTAAATATATAATTAATTTAAAAAATGCTTTCTTCTTACAAATGTACGAGTATGTTCTCCGGACATACTAGAATGCAACTATACCTGAAAGTTTCACACTGGATGCATACGGATCTCGTAAATGCAATATCTTTTCTATGTTCCAAAAGTGTGATACCGCTACAAAGGGAACGAAAGAGATAAGCAATAAACGTTTACGAAATAATTCGTCCTTACAGACAAATCGCACATCAAACACAAATCTGTCATGAAAATTAACTATTCCGAACTTGAAAATGAACAAAATTTAAACAACATCACGAAAAACCCATTATCCTCCTCTCCTAACCACCCACTCATACAAAAACCGCAAACAAACAATCAAAACTGCCAATCATCTGCCCTCTCATCTACCTCTAATCCACTGTCAATGAAATCAAAATTACATCTCAAATCGTCCGGCTCTAACTGCCTTCCACCTGCACACCGGAACTCACCGGCAACGATCTATCCTCTTACGAAAATTCCTCACCTCGTACCTAAACTATTTTCGCGACAGGGGGGGGGGGGGGACTGGGGAAGTCGCTCTCTGTCATAACCGAGGGTTTGACGCTCTCGCACAATGTCGCGGCGCTCGTTTTCACGAGCAGCGCGCGCTGTTCGGCGGTGGGCTTCTATATTTATAAAACGAATTCCCGCGCCGGCCTGCTGCTGCTCGTCAGATTGTAAACGCGCAAAATTAGCCGAGGAATGCGAATGCCGCGTGCGCACACCGGATGCCAGTTTTTTCGTCGATTTGTCGAGCTTAATATGACCTTTTGCGTGATTGTGGGTTCTTTGTTGGGGATCGTCTCGTGTGGAGGTGTCGTACAGTTGATGGGGGAGTGATGTTGGGATGCTGGTAGATTATTTTGACGGGGATGAACATTGTAGAATATTTCTGGAGGTATAGGTTTTATGGTAAAGGGTTGATAGGAAAAAAGTAAAAGGGTACAAGGGCTTGTACCAGTTTCTTCGATAATAAAAGAGTAAATTAATACATTCATTGTTTTGGTAGAAAGTATTGTGCATGATTTATAATGTGCATGCCGATTTACTGCAATATGAGCGTTACACGCATTTTGTTAACTAAAACTTAAAATCAATATAGAACGTCCAGAAACTTCTTCTGATGCTACTATTACTTTTAAAATATGTTTGTGAAAAAATCATATGCATTCATTTTCGATGTTTTTTTCGGACTGTCAATCACTTTTGAAAATACTTTAGTAAAAACATTCTAGAAATAATAAAAAAATTGTACATTTAGAACAAATAATAAATTAGGTATTTAATTTGTTGGTTGTATGAGCTTTTACTTTAAAACACGCAATTATTGTAAAAGGAAAGTTTGAGTCATTATTTCTATTTTTCTATCTTTTTGAAAGCTATTTAACAATAGCAAAAATTCTCCTAACGTTTTTTCCAACGATAAGAGCACGGGAAACCCCTTTTTTGTCTTCTCATTTTCTACGTGTCTATAGGTAAATCAGTATGTGATCATATAGCAATGAATTGTTTTATTTTATATTAAACTAATGTCGTTACATAGGTGATTTTTAAAACTGTTGTCTATTTTACACCAGTGTCATGTATGATAGATTGGGCTTGAAGTATGATTCCCATTTATTATAACTAAAACTTATTTTCCTGAATGTTTAATTAATATTACCTGTCATAGAGCTTACAAAACATTTTCAGAACACATTTGCTATAATAAAGAGGAATTAAACAAAGTTTTATGCAAGTGCATACAAGTCTTTTTGATTTACAATTAAATCAAAATAAAATAGATTATAACTTTATATTCAATTTGTAATGTTTGGGGTTATATGCAGTGCAAGAATCCTTAGCACGGAATAACTTATAGGAAAAAGTTTGTAATGTTCTTGCTATAAAAATAAAATATCAATTAATGTACAATTATAAAATATTAAATTTATTTCTATCATATACTAAAACATGATTGAGACATAAAGAAATATTTCAAAAAATTATCTATATTGCAAAATAAATTTTGATTAAATTGCAAATTTATCTATAAAAATGTTCTTAAAGCAGCTATTGTTTATATAACTTGGTAGCTTTTAGAAATATTGATTGGAATATTATTTATGTCATATGTATAAGAGCTACTATGAGTACATCATTTTTTCAACAGAACAAATAAAATTATTTACTAAAAGAGTCTTGTTATAAATTTATTTTCTATAAATTCTTTTTTTATGATAGTTAAATAAGACAAGATAATGCAGTGAGTGATAATATATGTAAAAGAATAGTACTTTATGTACATCTTGTACTTGCAATCGTAAAAATTGTTCATTAAAGATAAATGTCACTCAATCCCGAAAAGTTTTTTTATTTTTCGTTATATTTTAATTTTTAATAACTCGTTTATTACTTAAATATTTATTTACTTCTACCCAAATATAACGAAACAATTAAATGATTTAACTGTGTATACATTATTTATTCTATAGGTTTCTTTTGTCAAATTTATATATTAATGTTCAATAAGTAAAGCGAGTATTTAAAGATTAGAATCGAATAAAAAATAAAAACATTTTAGGGCTCAAGTGTTTTTATGACTGCGATATCACAATTCTTATTTGTAATTTTCTTTCTAGTGCATAAAGCACTTTTCTTTTAAGTACATTGTTACTTGCATTATCGGATATTATCTACTGTAATAAAAATTTTCTTGTAGAAGGTCAGTTTATAGCAATAGGAGCTCTTTAACTAAAGTATTGTAAATCTTAATTAAATTAAAGCGTTCTAATACTAAATAATTATTAACAATAAATTATCACATCGTTTATTTTTTAGTAGGTACTATTATAAGAAATATTCTCTTCCATATTAAAAATGCTTTTTTTCCAATTGCAAGTACCCGAATTCCCGGAGCATTCCCCAAAACCACTCAACGCTCACCTCGAACCTTCACATCGCCCCTACAAATCCAAACAATACCCACGACAGTACTCAAAGTGATTCACGCCGCGCGTGGTCAAGATGAATGACTCCGCCTGCACCTCGCTCTAAGCTTCACGCGCCCCGTCCTCCTCAAAATTTTCTCACAGGTACCTCTAGACGAGTGCGCGCGAGCTTGCGAATAGCAACACGAGCGCGCGCCTCCGGTTTGGCACGCGCGTGGCCGCGGGAATTTTGGCTCCCGAAAAGCTTCCCACAGCGCGGAAGGAAGGGCGGAGAGGGGGAAGAGCCGAGAGCTTTTGCGCCTGTATAAGAAGAGGCGCACCAGCTCCAGACGACGTTTATTCGCGGCTCGCGCGCCAACGCGGTTGTACGCATATATATATATATACAAACAAGTAGAGATATATACTGATAGATATATTTGTAAGAATAGGTGGTTCGGAGTTTGCGAGGAAGGAAGCGAAAGACTGTTTTGAGTTTTTTTTGTACTTTTGTATAAAACGGCTGTTGTAGAGTCAGTGTTTGTGTCGGTGCAGATATTGAACGAGGAAACATGTCGTCCCTCTTGCTTGTGAGTATTTGTTGATGGGACAAAGAGATTTTAGTGATAATGGAAATTGAATGAATGCCTTTTGTTTATGTGCTAGGTTGTTGTGAAACAGAAGTGGCGAATATTAATTTGACAAATATGCGATTTATTTAATTTGCAAAGTGTAGAATGATTTAAATGGTTTCGCAGTTTGTAATTTATGTTTCATTTTATGCCTGAACAAAGAGTCATTGACACTACTGTAGCTCTCGAAGTGTTAAAATATTTGTAACAATTATGGTGATTGTGAAAGTTCAAAAACCTTTTCAGTTTTTCATTTAATTTAAAACTAAAATATTTTAATTGAAACACGAATTCTTAATTTTGTAAATAAAATACATAATTAGTTAATTATTAAAATCTGTAAATCTATAAATCTCTTTTTAACAAAAGCATATCGTTTTAAATCCGTTCAAATAAATAATTAATTAATTAAATTTAGGATAATTATAATTAATTATGAATATTTTATTTTTAAAACCTGCATGAACTGAATGAAACATGAATTAAAAAGTCGTTAAAGTATATTATTATTTTGTTTTAATTGTTTAACATTTTAACTTCCCATATTTGTGCTTCCATACAGTATGTAGTCGTCGACGGGGTCTGCGGTAGTGTTATTATTAACTAACTAAAGTATACTATGAAATACTCAAAATCATAAAACTCGCCTCTATTTTAATACTCCGACATTTTTTTAATAATTGGCACGTGTTGGAAGGAAAAAAAGTTGGACCAATTTTAACTATTAACGACTTTTGCACGCGACATAGCTCACTGAAAACGAAGTATAATAAAACTTTCCTCTATTATTTATACGCATCTCCAAACTCAAATTACTCTAAAGAACCTCCTCTTACACAATTTCCTCAGAATCACTCTTCAAACAATAAAATAAAATCCCCCACAAACTCTTTCCACAATTCTCTCTCCAAGAAAAACGCCGCACCGTCCCATCCCCAACCAAAACAAACGAAAGCGAGCGCCAGCACTCATCCGTCAAAAAGCCGGCGCGCATCGCTCATTTCGAAATCACCCTCCTCAAATTCTTCTCGCGCTTCCTTTGTCTCCGCGCACCAAGAATCCCGGCTCTCATCGCGGAAGCATTTCGCTTTTCTCTTCCCTCGCGATCACGTGCGCGCCGAATGAATGCCACTACCGAGGCGCGCTTTGACAGCGTGCCACAAATTTGGCTTTTATGGCCAGGGCCACGGTCGAGAGCTCGCTCGCCTCGCGCCCTGGGGTCCGTCCAATAATCCACGCGCGTCGATTCATCATCGTTTATGCGCTCGCAAAGAACACGGCGTGTATAATACGCGGCTCGCGCTGGGGGGGTTTTAATGCTTTAATAGCGTTGAGAGAGCTTGAGCGGCAAATGAGCCGACGAGGTTTAAGGTGTTTCGTAATTAGCGAGGAGGAAAGTGGTTGGGAGGTGTGTGAGAGTTAGATGGGGGAGGGGAGTGTATTAACGTTGATTGGGAAGTAGAGCAATTATGTAAACGCGTATTCTTTACATGCATGCTTCGTTGCGGGTGTTCCTTTGTTTTAGGAGAGAGAGTGATTTATAGGAGTTTTTTTATAGTGCTTGAGTTTATTCGATTGTGTAATCAGTTTGGCGTGAGAAAAGTAGTAAATACTACATTTTTGCAACAATTGTATTAGAAAATTAGAATATTTATTGTAAATTTATATATGTTCATAATAGTAAGTTAAAGAGAGTAAAGAAATATGAGCTGTAAAAATAAATAAATAAGAAATAAGAGCTGTAGCGTATAAACTTGCGATTATTCTAATATTAGTTTTTATTGCACACTCTATCTAAATTTTTATATGACGAGTTTTCAATGACATAATTATATTGCACATTCGAATGAATATGATATATTTATTTCTGAAAATAATTTGCTAAAAATTAAATTACTTTAAAAATATTCCCTTTACTTACTCAGTAATAAAAGAATGTATATTATATGTATATATATATTAATCTCGACTTTCCATTACTCTATTATATATTTTGTTGATTCATATCCTAACAGATTTAGATACAACAAAAAAAGCGCGTGAAGCACGCTATGAACTTCTAGTATTTAATGAATGACACGTGTTACAAAACTAAACTCTTCTTTTACAAGAAATATATAGTAGTAATACGAGGTCAATGACCAAACTCCTATTTCTTGCATAAATAAACAAACTAAAACCTAGTGATAAATCTAAATAAGATGTGTTAAAAAAAATTTGTATAATTAAATTTTTGTTCGAGCGTACATTTTTTGTGCATCGTAATTTCGTGTTTTTTTTATTTATTTATTTCTCAAAAAATGTCTATATTTGGCAATTTAAAAATATATAAAGTTTCATTTTGCAATTAAAATAAGATAATTCTTAAAGATAAAGTCGAATACTGTGTCCGCAACAAAAAGAATCCAAGTACCCAGCTGTCTTAAGACATTCCTCAAGTAGTATAAGACCGACACAGTAAGACTTGCATCACCAAAAACATCCAACCCCAAAAGCTCCTCTCCCAAACAAATAAAAACTAATCCACGCACATCTGCTATTGCGGGCCATCCGGTCATCTCCGCAACACACACACACATCGCTTCTCGCGTGCGCGTCGGTTAATTATTCCGGGCGTGCATTCGTCGCGCGCCACCAAGCGTCTTGCGGGGCTTAGAAGCCCCGCAGAAAGTCTCTCGCGAACTTCTCACCGCCGCGCAGTAGCTGGCTCGGTTCGTAACCCGCCGCACGGATTTTCGTTTTCGCTTCTGCGTCTTGACGAGTCGTTTTCTTACCTTTCTTCCCTTGCTCGTGTGGACTTGACACTATTTTTTTGTATCGATTCGAGGTGTGGAAGGTTTACCGTAACGAGATTTGTTGGGAGTTTGAAGGTGTCTTGAGTGTTACGAAGTAAACTGGTTTACGAGGTATTGAGTTTGTAGTGGCAGAAATCACTTGTGTACCTTACGTGGATCGCGTAGGTTTTTATAATTGGTTTGTGTCTATATAAATCTTGAGGGGATTGGAATTAGGATTAGGGTGTTGCATTACATTTTTTGTGTTATGTTTTGGTAGATAACGTAAAAACGTTAGACGTATCTTATCTTTGTTAAATGGAACAAAAATTATAGTAAATAGAGTACCGTAAATTTCCCGTTACGTCACGATAATACAATATCGTGACGTCACTTAACATTGTAGTATGTATACAGGTATATATCGAAAATTCAGAAATTTGAAACATTTATAACTTTTGAATTTATTTATTTTAAGAAAAACCAAAAAACGACCTAATTTTTTACGTTATTCTATCCAATATATAAAAAAATTGAATTTTTTTATTTTTATTTATGCAACACTCTAATAATAGATTCGTACGCCGTACTTTTCGTTATTCTAACTCAACTTTTTGTTTTTATTAATGATCTCGGTAGTTGGATGTTCGTAATACGTTAAGGAACACCGAATGACTGAGAAAAATATTATAAATATGAGAAAACTGAAGAAGAGTAATGTGGAATACAAAAATATCAGCAAGTACGCAGCTGAATATTTGCGCCGACATCCTCTTAATTAATGATTCTATTTGTTCGATAATAGGATTCACGTGTTATTCCAAGTGGTAGTTGAAATTAACGATTCATTTGAGAAAACACAGTTTGAAGAACGATATTTAGACTCATTGAGATTAATGTGTCTTCTGGTTTATTGTTGCAGGAGTCGCTGGGTGACAAAGTGGCTATGTTCGATCAACATGCCAACAAGCACATAAGCAGCCAGAGCAAGAATCCGTTCACCTCGGGGCTAAACCTACCGAAGCCCACCTTCTCGAAAGAGGAGTATGGAAGGTAAGAATCATTAAAAATGTAGTTAATTAAAAGTTGCATATATTTGAACTTGCTTATATAAAGTGAACTTTAGAGCTTTTGAAGTCTTAAGCATCAGAATATATATAAGAGGATGTTTAAATAATTGGTTTAATAAAAGTTATTTTGAAAAATATTTATTATTTAAATTTAATAAAATAATGAAGTAAAATATAATTTTTAATCCATTTACATATAATGAACTGCCAACGGGAGAATCCGCGTATGCGAGAATCATTATACATACGAGAATCTATATGCACTTTGATTTTTATGAAAATAACAAAAAAAAAAGAAGATTTTTAATATTTATAAATACGTATTTTTACAATACTGAAAATTCATGAAAATTTGAGGAAATTCGATTTCAGTCATACGAACAAAAACACAAAAAAATACAGACTATAATATAAATAAATAAAGTTTCAAATCTAAGTGTGATACAATATTCTGTTAAATGTTACAGTAAATATTTTAGAACCATTAGAATCTTCAACTTAATTTACAAAATTCATCTCTGAAAATCTTACAATCCAAACCATAAAAACCAAAAGCTCTTCGTTCAACAATCCACTCAAACGCAAGACCCGCTAACTCAAACCCGTGCATCTCCAAATTCCCGCCACTCAACTTCCACAATTCCTTCGCTCTACTTGCCCAAATTCACCTCTAAATTGTCTTGCAAACGCAGGCCGGCCGCCGGCTCGAAGTCGGACATCCGCGGGCGCAAGGCCTCCGCCCACATCGTCAAGGAGATCCTCGAGCTCTGCGACGTGATCTACCAGAACGGCACGCCCTGCGGCGACCAGCCCGACATCCTCGGCATCACCTTCGGCGACCTCTTCAACATCTACGTGCACATCAACGACAAGCTCGTAGGACTGCTGCTGCGCGCGCGCAAGCAGAAGCTCGTCGACTTCGAGGGCGAGTGCCTCTTTCAGGTTGGTCGACTGTGTGTATATTCTTTCGCGGTTCAATTGGGAGGGATTTCGAGAGATTCCTTCTTACAGGGGGACAAGTCCAAATGGTTGAGGTTTACTGTGACTTTGGCGGACAATGTTTAGTAGAAAATTCATGTTTTTGCATGTTTTTTTTATGGTTTAGCTCTATATTTTTTTAATCTTAAAGTTAATGTATAGTGCAATTAGAATTCGATAATAGCACAAAACTACATTGTGAAAAAAATATCGTAACTGATGCAACATACATAGTGATGGCTACGATGTGTAAAATTTAAACAATGAAATTAGCAAAATTAAAAAGTTGTAAGATCACCTAATTTAATGTGGAATAAAAATTTGTTAATTAAAAATTAATATATTAGTACATTTTTATGATCTGAATTTTCTGATACATTGTAATATGGTTCTCTTAGTGTATAATTTTAAGATTAGTAAATCGTTATTATAAAAAATAGTAAATAAAAGTAACGTTGTATTAAAAATATTTTTAATTATTAACAGTCATGAAAAAAATAGATTATCTTTAAAAATGACAAAAGAGAATTGGTTATCTAAAATTTTGCATAGCAGTATCTTTTTTACAATGAGCATAAAAAGATAAAAAAATATTGGCTAGAGATATTTGATTACATTAATTCCCTTTCAAACAATCTTGTAAGAAAAAGATAATTTATGCAGATGTAGATATCTATCGGGCATTTAATTACACAATTTATTTAATTAATACATGATCTATTCAGTTAACACCTAGGTACTTTTAGCCAATGACAAACTTTTATCTCAACAAATGTTTTATCCTAAAGTTTGAATATCTTCCCTGATTTTATTTTAGCTAAATCTGAGTATCACTATGCTGTACAGATATTTTGTAATGAAGATACTTTTTATTTACATTCGTATCTAGATAACGCGTACCTAGATATATGCTCTTGACTGATTATTAATGTTAGGAAATTTTTGTCAGTGAATATACACGCAATGTTTGGCAATGCCAATTCGACGTATTTTTATTTATAGAAGTTATACCTGTAGAATAATCGGTAACAATTACTTAGTCGGTAAAAGTTCATAATCGTTCATTGAGTAATTAAAAATATTTTTTTTTAATTTAATACATCCATCTTTGTTATTTAATGTTTATATGTAATTAAAAATTCATTTATACTAAATTTTGTGTTTCAGAGGAGAGACGATAACGTGCCGGTTTTCCTCGTCAAGCCGATCGACGAAATCAGACGAGACTTCCGTCAAAGGCTCGACGAGATGGCCAAAGAAATGCCTAATTCGCTGAGCTAATCAGAGTGCGCGAGGACATTGTTATCACATAACACAATTATTTTTTTTTGTTAAATGCGAAAATACTCCATCCGTGACCGGAAGCGACACGCGTTTTTCGTTATTTGAAAAGCTTCGTGTCCGCTTGTATACACACTATTTGTACCACCAACGAAATGTTGTTGTTTTTTTTTAAACGAATCGATTGTTGCGTATAAATTGTTAAACGGGTCGATTGTTGTGTAAATTGTTGAACGAGTCGATTGTTGCGTAAAATTGTTGAACGGTCCGGAATATCGGACGCAGATGAATTTGTACCTGGGTGCCAAAGTGCACGGTTTAATATCGCCGAGAGTGTAAAAGAGTAAACTTGCAATTTTTGTTTGCAAATTCCTTTGTAAATAGTGCAGCGAAAGGTGAAAGAATGAGAGCGAAGTTTGCTAAATGTGATATTGTTCGTAGCTCTTAAGAATAAAGATATTTCTATAAAAACAATTCTATTATTTTTTATTTCAGCCTTTACATACATTTTATTTATAAAATTATTTGTAGAGTTTTAAGCACTTGAGAAATTATAGGATGAAGGGATTGTGGTAGGACTAAGAAAAGTAATAAAATAGACAAACATTTTTTCAAGATATCGCATATAATTTATATTTTATATATACAATTACTTTACAACGCGCATGTTTAGTGACACGGTAGCTCATTTTTTATAATCCAAGAATTTTGTTTACCTTTTTTATTACGATACGATAGCAGCAGTGTCGACGCAGTATTTTTTGCAGTATAACGGTATACATACATAATATTAAAGTAAAAAAACTCGTCGCAGCTCATCCTCTGTATCTATCTTCTTTCATTCAGAAAAAAAAGCTAAAACAAAAATTGCTCGGCCATGCTCATTTATTAAAAGAACGGCAGATCTATATGTATCTATGTTCTCTTGTACTCAGCACAAATTGTAATTTTCGGTAGATAAAATAAAAAGATGTCAATAAACATCGATATTTGTAGTCTTTCTTTTGAAAAGGAAATGCCGATTTCGACGAGACAATCGATCAAATTCGTGCGGGGCAGTATTTTTTTTGTTTATTCTGATTCTACCTAACTACTCCTCGGCAGTGTAGCGTAGAAAAATTCGAAATGTTTCTCTTTTCTCGTTTCGCTGGATATGCATTTATATGATTGTAACACATTTCGTGTTGGTCGTTTTGGGTAAAAATTCTGCTTGTATTTTCTACTCGAGTTTCGAAGGAGAATGAGAAGTATAACTTGGTCCGATCTTGTAACGTCGTCAATTGTATGCTTTGATGGTCGGTTCTTATTTCGTTTGCGCTTATTGTGCGTCTTTTGATACGGTAATTTTCATAATTATGTTATTTTTCTCTTATTCTCTTTATCATCGTCAGTGTAACGTTTTCTATATTTGAATGTTAATACATCACGTTGTCGTAATTTTGAAAACTTAATTTCTCTTTTTAATACTTAACAATTAGTTAACTCATTAATAATAAATTTACTGCTAAACTGTTCGCAATGTAAAAATGATTGCACACAATTGATATTCAAAATTTGTTTTCAATGATATGTTTTTCGTTTCATTTATTTATCCCCGAAAATGATATGAAAGAATCACCCAACTAATTTGGCGAAAGTTGTCGATATGTTAGATTGCTTTTTCTCTTTTACCAATCACGGGAGTTACAGTTGTATTCCCTGATGAGACTACTTTGTGCTTATAGATACAGTATTATTCGGTAAAAATGCAATTTCAATTACGAAAATCTTCCATGTATCAAATACTCATGTATCTCTTTTACACTTACAATAATAATGATAATATTAATATAATCAATATTAACAGTAATGATAAAAACTAATAATGAGAGTAGCGTCTGTTGAAATTTTCAGATTTCAAATTACTGCGCGCATATGAAAATTGCCTTATACGCTACTGTACAACGCATTGTTTATAAATATTCTTCTTTCTTTGCCCTAAACGATAAATGGTTTATTCATCCGCCTCGCCACGTTTATTATTTATATATCATTTTCGTTCACGCTACAGTAGGCCAGCGATTACACAGTATTTGTTTCGTCGAATACAATGAAATTCACAATTTCATCTTCCTGGATTAGTAGCCCACGACAAATTGTATGGAACCCAAAATTTTCCATATTGATTAAATTTATTTTCAGTTCTCGCTTTTTCAGAAGCAGAATTAGGTCGAGTATTTATATTTAAATAACTTTTTTTCTTACATGTATCATATATAATAATCATCCTTCTTTTAGTTCGCATCTCGTAAAGTCGCGATCGATTCGAACAGAGCGTTTATTATATATTTATATTAACTTAAACTTACATGTATTTACAGTTTCAGGAAACATGCCATATTTTTTTTAACATTCATCTCAGTCTATGCGTGAGTTTCTTTATATTGCGTTCTATTTTGCAGACAGAATAGTCGAACAGCGGTTAGTTTCTCTTTTTTCTACACTCATAATATTTTCTTTTGTACAAGAGGTTTCAAATTTTCATGTGTCTCTCTTTATGTAAATATACTGGCAAAAGGGCCAGGTAATAGTATTATCTCTATATCAATAGATTCATCTACTATTACGCTTACGTTCCTTGAAAAATCGAAGTAACACATTATTTTCGTTCTTTTTTTTCGTATATTGTGAACGTGAATTTAAAAAGTTGTCGTAAAATGACGAGTGTGTTGCAGGTACAGTAAAGTTTAATGAGGAAACGAGTGAAGATCGTTAAAGATACTAGGACTGAAAACAACATTCAAATTTCCTGTTATTATATAATCATTGTAAGATTAAAATTTTACAAATTACTATAATACTGTAGAATATTTGTACTGCAATCAATAATGGCATACTTAAATAATTTCAAGATATATATCTCTTTTAAACAATTTATGATGTATATTAATTTTAGAGAATCCATTTTTTTCTGTAAAACGTCGCAAAAATAGAATTTTAAAAATTAAATACAATATGAAGTATCAGACTTTATAAATGGGCACACGTACAAATGAATCAGTGCAAAAGTAAAAATTATTAGAAACTTTCAGTGCATTTGAATTTTAAAGAGCTATATATATTTTAGTATATAATTTATACAAACAACCAAAATGAAGACTTAAGTTTTCAATTCTTAATTGATTGATTCAATTAAAATTGTACAATTTAAGGCTAGAATCAGTTTCAGTCCTAGTGAAGTACTCGACAATAGTGCGTTTCGACAAGGAACGCGTGTCAAAATTGAAACTTCTCGTACAAGCGTTACATTATTTTCTTTATAGGCGGATTCTACATGGAGCGTTCACGAGAGGCTTTGTTAACGTGGAATGTGGTACATCGGTACAGTGCACGTCAAATTATTTATTTATATCCTTAATATTCTGTTTTTTATTCTTTATTCGGTTCGGCGTTGCATTATTACGACGCTCGTTTTGTTTATTTAAAACTCTATATGGAGAACTGCTGCTCGCTTATGGACACTTCGTCGAAAGTTTACAAAAAGCCTCGGCTACACTGTTGCTTTTTTATTATTCATTTATTTATTTATAAACAATCGCAATTACTATAACGGCTAGCCTTCGCTCTTTGCCTGTCAGCGTTTCGTCTCTCTTATTTTTTATCCATTCTTATATACTTTTGTTTTTTTTTGCATACGCTTAAAATACGCACACAGTGTGTCTCTATTACTTACATGGTCTATGGGAAATATATGCACAACGTTAAATCTCTCTACCGAAACACTCAAACATAACACCGATTAACTTTGCAGCCCGTCTTTTTTTACTCTCTCTCTCTTTATTCATCCTTCGCTCCCCTCAGATATTTATTAATTTTCCCTCTCTTGCTTTCTCTTTCGTAGTAGTCAGTCTTGGCATCGCGTGTATGACGTTTCTTTATAAGTGCGTCGGCAGCTCGAGGTTAGTTTTTTTTTCATTTTTTTAATCCTCTTTTGTATATAATAGATTTAATCCTTAAAATTACGCTCTGGCAGAGCGACGAACGCCTACGATTATTCATTCGTCGTCTTGCTCGCTTCGTTATTTTTATATATATATTTATATACCGAGAAATGAATTCAAACGATATTTGTTTACTGTTTTACATATATATGTATGTATAGTCTGTGAACAGGTGTGTTATCTCTCTTATTTATCGGTGTAAATAAAGATTGTGATAGTTTCGAAGATACAGAATCTTCGGTCTTTGGTTTGTCGGAAGAAATTCTTGAATATTTTTTTTTCTTTTCTTTTCCTTTGTCTCTAATATACATGAATTCTCTAAATATCAAGCGGTTTCTTTATAAGTGCGAGTATGCGTACATTTGTTTTTTTGAAGAAATAGTAACACTAACAAGAAACGTAATTCGACTATTTCTCTCTTCAATAGTTATAACTTCAACATTCAAATATTTATTTATTTTTTTCTTATTCAACATTCGTATTTGCAACTCGACAGTAAACAAATTTCGTTTCTCCTCCTATTCATTATCCTCATCGTGGAAAAAAGATATACAATTTCTCAACACGCGGACTTACGTATACGCAATAAATTCGTAAATACATTCACGTATTCCATGTATATTTATATATTTATACTCCACGTGGTTCGCGGATTTTTTTCTTAAAAATATATTATTGTCCTTCGATGAGAACGTAGCACTTGAACTTCACCTTCACCAGCTTCATCTAAGCTGATATTCATCGTTTCCTTTCAGTGTCTTTATTACACTTTTACAAGTATCTAGACAAAATAATTCTTAAAGTAAACGTACCTAATTTTACATGTACTTTTATACTGTTAAAAAGAGTTTTTATCGGTCTATTTGCGTAGCCGTGAAACGTGTCTTGCTGGAAGTAGTCACTTTGAAAACAATGTGAATAATCGTAACTCTGCTGTACTTTATACGAATCACAAGAATTCGTTGAAAATTTATTTAAGCCCTCTTCATTGTGTACGAAATTCTACTAACACTTAATATCACAATTAGTCGCATGATTTTTTCATTTTTTTTACAAAACCAGATAGACAATAATTGAAAAAACGAAACTAATTGTGAGTAAAATATGATACACGCTTATAACATTATTACAAAAGATTGTTCGTAAAATCAACTAAATACAGTTAGTTATAAAAATGACTCACGTATGATCATTCTTATTAATTACATATTAACTCTTTGTGTCATGTTTTTTTCTCTCACAAATTTCACCTCTTTTATTATATAAGTAGTTGTTGATAAACAATTACTTTTGCAAAAACATAACCCGAAATTATTTTTCTTTCTAATAGAGAAACATCTTAAATACACAAAATATTTCAACAGTGTTTTAAGATTAATAAAAACCAAACGAGAAAATAGCCGTAGTTCACATGACTACCCCACGACACAAAGTGTTAACTCGAAAAAAGGCAATTTCGCAATTTCGATCTCAACATCTCTCCAATGTCCATTCAACCGAGCAATTATCCTATTTACACAATATACGCGAGTACACAACAATCTACCTAAGCAAGTACAACTCAAAGTCACCCGTTCGCACATTTCTCCTCCCAACCAAAAACGAACAAAATCCTCCCAGCAAGACTCGCGCGCAAGCAACTTCGCCAGGCAACACAATCGCGAAACAAAACCGCGCTATAATACAATCCTCATCGTCATAGTCCTCGCGCGAGAATCAAGAGTCCACACACACGTTCCACTCGTCCGGAGAAGCTTCACCCTCGGCGTCGCCGCGTGAGCACTACCACGACTATCAGACGTCGTTCTCGTGGCAGAGGGCGATCTTTCGCCTGGTCAGGTGCACGCGTCGCTTGTCCGCGACGAAGTCCCGCACGCAGGCCTTGAGGCCCCGATGGCCCGGTCGGCCGCCGACGAACAGCTTGCCGTTGGTGGTGAGGGGGCCGCTGTCGCGGGTGAGCTTGACGGGAGGCAGCTCGTCGATCTGGAGGGTGGCGGAGCGACGACGCCGCGTCGCACGGATGTGGTGGAAGACGCCGTCGTTCACGCGCTCCTGGAAGTAGGGGGGTAAATGGTTAGTGGCGTTAACGAGTGATTTGCCGGGTGGGTGGAAGTTTTGGAGAGAAGAGGAGGGGAGATTGTAGAAATGTATGAAGGGTATCTCTTTTAAAATTTATAGACGATTTATCGGTAATATAGCAGTGAGAAGACCGATTGGCAACAGTTACTAAATGATAAATACAATCTATTTGATGTTACCAAATTTTTTGGTAAAGCTTACTATTTATCGTTGTCTAATTAAATGCATTTAGTAGTAATAATTATTTGTTATAGCAATTGTATAATGGAAAAATAATATATTTTTAAGTCAATTTAACTTTACATAATTTAAATCTGTAACTTTTCCATATAAATATAGTTGAGGATATATTGAAAAATTCTGTTTTTTAGTATACTTTACTCGCACTTTCAGATTTACTAGAAATATTTTGATGTGTAGTTTTTTAATTCATAACTCCAGTGCATTTTTAGTTATCAATACTAGAAACTTCTCTGGGTTCAAGCCCTAATACTGTGCAGTTCCAAGCTCCGAGTTCAACCCTTCAAAGTAAGTGCACCACGAGTAACATATAGTATCTGTTGCTAAAAAAGTCGTGGAGTTTAAAGTGGTGAATTTGTACAACTAAGTTTTTCTGGTAACCGTTACTAAGGGAATTTGGACAAAAAATATTTGCTATTTCTTAAAACTAATCATGAAAGGTTAAGAATTAAAAGTTAAGGTAGTTCTCCGGCTGTAGTGATGCTCAACTCGGGGTTAAATTAGAAAATTTATTTTCTAAGATATTATACGGCATTATCTAATGTGAAAACCTCCCAATTAATAATTTTAAACATTAGAATTTTGATAAAAAATGTTTAGAATATCAAATACTCTCAAAAGTCGAAAGAGAGTGAAACACTGCGCACAATATAGATATACTGCAGCATGAGATTAAAACTTTGGACTGTTGTATCTTAAAAAATGTATCGCTTTCCCTATCATACTTTTTTCCATAATTCGTATTGTTATTTTACATCATATGCTAGTTTTTCAAAAAAATTTAAAGAAAACTGTTTTTACAATTAAACGAAACCTCTCATGCTGTGGAACTCTATAGGCAACCTATGTTAAAATATGAAATTTCAAGGCTCAATAACTCCAAATTTCATGTGGCTTAGGGGTTCAGGATATTAAACATATATACCAATTTTCAAGGATTTTTAAAGAAATCGAAAAATTCCGAGAACTACCTTAAGAAAAAAAAAATCATAAAAGTTAAATTTATTTCAAAGTATTTTGGCTTCAATATTATTAAGTTTTTATAATAATTATTTTTCCTTATTAAATTCATTTATTTCGTATTATCTATAATAAAATAGTAAGTTTTATTAAATTGTTCATTTTTTTAGTAACCCAAAATAAATTGTGTTTTACTAGTGTGTTTAAACTATCTTTAAGGGGAGGAGAAAGGATACTTTTCAAAATAGTTTTTTGAATAGAAGAATCTGTTTAAAATTTAACTAGATAATGTTTGTAGAAATACGAAAGGCATAGCAAGCCTTTTTTAAAAATCCCTTAATTTAAACAATTATAAAATATTTAAAAAAACTTTAAAGAAAAGAGGCATTCTATGTTTTTTTGAATTTGTAGAAGCATTGGCTGATTAAAATTTTAAAATATTCGTTTACTATTTGCAACTAGAACACAGTTTTAAATATTTTATTTTAAAAGTGGAAACTGATAAAAGAATAATATTATGAGATTGACGTTTTGTAGAATTTAATTAATTTTTATGTATATGAATCTTATGCATTGTAAAAGATTTAAATATAATTGTAAAAAATATAAATATTTTATATACTGCATTTAGAAACCTAAAAGGATAAAAGTTGTTAAGAGGCTCTCTGGTAAAAACATAAAAAACTCAGTATAACACATTTTTAGCTAAAATTGAGGCACGTTGAAAATAATCCTGTAGATTACCAAATTGATCGATGAATACAATTTTCAGAAAAGCTTTTACAAAACAGTTATGCATTTATATATGAATAATGCAAGTTTGTGCTGATAGATGGAATATAACATAACGCAACGCTAGAAATGCAAAAAAAATTAAGTTACTAAAATAAATAAAATAATGTTAAATCACAAGAAATTCTTATATTGAATTGTCTGATTATTCTACCCTTTCCACTCCTACACTTTAAGTTCGTCTAGCTTTAACTTTTGATATAAAATATGTTTTCCTCTCGTTATGTAAAAATAGATCTTTTAAGATCTAAAAAAAATATTTTCTATATATTGAATGTTTCTAAATTAGCCCAACTGTTATGATATTGATAACATTCAGCATTGACAGTTAAAGTGAGACAAACTTTAAGTCTAAGTGTAGAAAGAACATTAGTATCAAAATGAGAAGTAACTTGTTTTCTTTTTAGTCAAAGGCTAATTTAATTTTTATGTAACACAAAGTTTCCGCATCATCTTGTGACAAATAACCAGCGAGCTGGCTTACACTATACAAATTAAAAAACCCTTCGCAAAACTATAATCAAAAAGCACTTTTTAACAGCTCAAAATTCGTAAATCTAATTTTCTCCTTCTCACAAAATCCAGCTCTCACGAAAATAAGAGCCGCGCATAGAGGAAATTTGCAAAAAGAAGAGATTATGTACGTCGATTTATCCGCATTTCGTTCGGCGCTCACCTTGCTCCTGATGGTGAACCCTTCGGGCTTGCCGTGATAGGAGAGCACGACGAAGCCGTCGTGCAGCGACAGCATCAGATGCTCCATTTTGCCCCTGCCGACCCAGGCGATAACACCTTCCGGATGAGTCGTCCTCAATCTCAATTCGAATTTATTCGATTGCTGCTCCCTCCTCCTAGGGGGACAGAATCCAGGTCGGGCCGTGAGAAAAATACGTCAAAAATTCACGAGACCGAGCGAGCGCGCGGCAGTTGCGGAAGTGCGGCGCACCGGCTCTCACGTCGGCGAACGCGCTGATATTGTTAGACCCCGACCAGTATCGATCCGTTATTTCAACGCCAATTTTGACGTTTTTTTAACTTATAAATTATATAGAAGTATAAAAGTGGAAGAGGTTGATTTTATTTCAAATAAAGTTATATTTTCTGCGTTCTTTATCTTGTTTGGAAAAGTCTGATTTATGAAAACGAATATTTTCATAGCATCAGTATTTTATGAAAGTTATGGCTCGCTAGAAGCGAACAGTATTTATTGACAGTAAATTAGAAGCGGTTTCTGATATCAAAAAGAAAAAAATACATCGATACAGCGAGTAAATATTTTGTCAAGAGTATTATTATTATTTAATTATTTTCAGTATTTTTATCCGAATACTGACATGCTAACTGTTTCTATCAATATAGAATTGATCTTTTATATATTTTATTCACCGAACACTGAGAAAAAGGATTAATTATTATATAATTAGAGATGTATTTAGAATTTCTCTACTCGTAGTATTTATAGTTAACAAGCACATTTAACTTTAAAGCATGAATTCTTAACAGTTGTCACCAAATTATTTAGTATAAATGATTAAGACTGCCAAATGTTTAAGCATTAACAACTGTATCTTAAATGTTAAGAACTGCATGTTTTATCATATTTAAAGTCATACTTCTTAATATTCAAGCTTTCAGCATCATTATTAAAAATCCTTTTTATCAATGTACTTTTATACACTATCGCCGGTTGGCTAATCACTAATATTCGCTAGTACTGGACCAGTACTAGTACTATATATACTAAATAAGAACAATTAAATTAAAAAGTGTACTGAACTAAATTAGAAACATCTACTTTGCGTCTACGAGGATGTGGATGTGCAGGTGCGAGTGATGAAAGCTCATAATAACAAAAACGAGATCGATCACTTTGATCCGATACTCGAACGAAAAAAATAAAACTGCTTTTTTCAGGACAATGAGGCAGTGCAAGGATGTTTTGCGTTTCAGGTATAGACTTACTCACTATAGTCGTAATTCTCATAATCGTCGTAGACGTCGTCCTCCGTGTCGTAGTCAGTGTAGGACTCGTCGACGTAATCGCCGAGCGTGGTATTAGTAGCATTAGGACTGGGAAAAGTTAGTTTCTATATCAGCACCTTTGGTCATTTTGTTATTTGCGCTGGAGCTTTGTAATAATTGTTATTTTATCGACTAGATTATTAGTTCTTACTATTTTGCTAATTCTCTACGCTGCATTCGAGAAACTATGCTTTGAATCTAGAGTTTATCGTATTGTGCTATTTTATTGACGGTATGGACATTTGCAATTTTGTTAGTGTAATTTTTGCAGCTTACTTTATTAAATAATTTCTAATCTCTATAATTGTTACAATTAAATAACTTTGCTATTATTATGTAGTTTTTTAATTGTTAGTTTTAATTGTAATATTGTAATGTATGTAAGATAGTAAAGCTTAATGTGTCCATCACCATTCTAACTATCTAAAAGAGGCCTTGATCTTTCTCAGAAAGAACAGTTATTTGATAATGTAAATACAAAACAAACCTTCTTCCAAATCGGTGTTTGAATTGCAAATGGTTTTCTCCGTTGAATCTTACAGCTTGTTCCGCAACTTGTCCACCTGACGAATCGTAACCCATGACTGCAAAAAATGACAATTTGTCAACTTAGCCAACATGTTTATATTCATAACAAGTTTCATTTTATATCAAATAATACAATCTCTTCTGGTTTTATTAACTGTAAATAAAAGTGTCAAAACTTAGTTTTTCAGTTATAATTGATAATAATTCATTGCACAAAGTATTTTTTCAATTTTTGTCTTAATAAGTTGATGGAAAGTACGGAGGTAATTAAACAATAAGATCGTGTTAAAGTTAAATTGAATTATAGTAAAAAAGTTTCATAGCTTTTTGTGATTGCAATATATTTACAATCACAAATAACATTCAAGCTTTTTCATAATTAATTCAAGACGATTCATTTTATTTAGTAAAATCTTTTCCATCAATTCATATAAGGCAAAAATTTGAAAAGTACTTTAAATTTTACAAACGAAACAAACAAATTTTTATACAAATTTTGTAGTCAGTACTGTTTTAAATTCCACGTACTAGCTGCATCAATAAAAGATTAAAGAGATATCAATTGAATGTCAATACTGCGTAATCCAAATGTTAGTTTATTGATTTGAAAGAAAGGGCTTCGATCGATACCAAACATTTCGTCCACCCTGTCAAACTCAAACACTCGCGTACAGTCAATGTATAATCTCTCCTCGAGCGGAAACCTTGCACTAGAGAAACACGATATTCGGGGTGGGCGAACTCCCACAACTTACAGAATTCGCAGTTGATGCCGTCGTAGCCGGCCGCGCACTTGCAGAAGAAGCTGTTGAGGAGGGGGAAGCAAACTCCTCCGTTTCTGCATGGATTCGAATTGCTCGGACAGGGTAAGCCGTCGTAGATCTCGGTATTGTGCTGCGTGACGTTAACGGCGAGGTTCTGGTAAGTTTTCTCGTTCACCATCAGCCGCTGGATGGCACCGGAGAGGCCGGTAGACGCGCCGGCCAGGCGGTGCACCTCGCGCCAGTGTCTGCGAAAATAGTGGCGTTGGTTAATTTTCAAATTCGTTTTCCACGCGAATTTCGTACTCTGATGGCTCGTCGTTTTAGTTGGGATACTAAATTTGAAACTCGAAAAGCAAAGTTAAAGTAGTTTTTTGATTGAGTTAACAATCGCAAGTAGATAGAATATTGAACATGATTTTGTATTATAAACTATATTCTAGAACTATTAACTGCGTGTGTAAAACTTTATTTTAATCATTTACATCAGTTTAGTATTTTAAATTGTGTTGAGAGAATCATTGCGATTTATATGACATATCGAGAACTTGTTTGTAGTCTTTGCCAATCTAATAGTGTTGCACTATGTTGTCTTTCCAGTTTTAAGGAGAATATGAAAGTTAGTTAAAATTGAAATTTCCTGTTTTGAATTTTGCTGACCGATAAATGAATAATCGACTATAACTATAAAAGTAGTTATATTTAGATAATACGAACTTTCTAGCAGTTCCTCGAGTAATAATGTAACAATAATCAAAGTTTCGGACCTCCACCAACGTACCTTAAATCATTATGAGAATTAAATTTTGACATAATTAGAAACTTTGTACAAAGGTCTATTAATACTCAATTAACTGCAAGGAATTGGGGTAGCGTTAATCGAAGTACTTTTGTTTACTAAGTCAATAATGTATGGTTTAGTCGATAATTCAAGGAATCGACTTACATGCCCTCATAAGTTAAATGTTATCAATGGGCGATCATTTAATCTCCACAGCAATTATTATCTGGTACTTTGGCCCTTATATATAGTATGATTAAAATTTCTTAATTATTGTAAAAAGACCTTACAATAATTACTTTAGTTTATTAGCCATATTAGCTATACAAACTTTTGGAACGATGGCAGAAGATCAATAAGTAAAGTTGATTGACAAATAATAACTTCTTATATGAAACCCCTTAAGATATCCTTTTAATACAGTTTATGGAAATTATTTGATTATTATTTATTTCGGATTTGGATAAAGTTTTGGTAGCTTTGCTGATTTTTGCTGATGCCAAATAATGAAGTAAGTCGGTGGTTATTCATCCAGACGCTCCTTATTTATCGGTATTTCTACCTATCTTCATTAATTGTGCATAGAGTGTATATCTATATATATCATTTTCAATTATATAGATTACATGTATAAAAATAGATGAATATGTAAAAAGACAACCGGTATTAGGGTGAATTAATAAGTACTGACTTGCTTTATTATTTGGAATCAGAAAATAACTCCCAGAGTTTTATCCAAATATATGATCTAAATGCCTGATATTCTCTTTGTAAGATTTGAAAATAAAAATATACCCATATGAATATCACAAAAAGAATTAAAAATTAATGCAGTAAAATATAGTCTCATGATGATAATAATATTAACAAACTACGTGAAAATAACAGACTGAGTGAAAAGTGACGACATGTCATGAACATCTTTAACACCGATTATTACAAACAAATTTGTTTAGCGACCATTATTAAAATTTATTTGAAAATAATATGTACGCAGACTTTCGTAGAAATGGACAATTATAGTTCTTTTTCTATTGTTTTTAAACTGATCGACTTGCACTCACAAGGAGAGTGTACAAGTTACGGGTCGCGAATTTTGATGAGACTTCGAGAGGTATTTTCTGGTGGCTAAAAATGAACCCTAGTACCCTCCGTTTTACTTAGCGAGCCCTTATTATCAAAATACAGCCAATTATGTCCCAAATGCTGGTTTATTAGTGAAAAATGATATCTCTACTTCGTATCATAACTCCGCAAGTTTTTACTTAAAAAAATATTACAAAAGTAGTTAAACGTAGAAAAAAGAGCTTTAATTTCCGCTTTGTTTCATATAAAAATATTAATCCTTTGCAAAGTTATTAATTGTCAAAAAAAAGTAAAAAGAAATGTATGAAAAATCAGCGATTTAAAAAAATTAAAATACTTATTTTTACATGCATCTCTTATTACTTTTTGACAGTTAATAACTTTGTAAGGGATTAATATTTTTATTATTCAAAGCGAAGCGGAAATTAAATCTCTTTCTGTCTACGTTTAACTACTTTTGGATTATTTTTCTAAGTAACAACTTGGGGAGTTATGATATGAAGTAGAGATACCATTTCCTCACTAATAAATGGGTATTTGGGACATAATTGTCTGATAAACTGTATTTCGATAATAAGGGCTCACTAGACAAAATGGCGAACTCTGGGGTTCATTTTTAGCCACCAGAAAACACCTCTCGAAGTCGCACCAAAATTCAATTCCACGCAGCCCTTCCATTCTAATTATCACAGCCTGATATAACTACGTGCATCTGACTATACTTTTCTGCAATAATCATTTTTCCTCTTCAAACTTCTGATATTATTATCAACAAGCCCAAACATCTACCCTTTAACAAAGAAAAAGGCACGAATCATTGAAAAAGCAACTCACTTGACGCCACCGATGTACAGGGGCATCTCGAGATTGAGCTCGGTGAGCGGACTGCCCGAGAAACCTCGCGCCACGGTGCCGTTGTCCAGCCTCAGCAGTCCCTCTCTTCCCAGCCTGCTGATTCTCACGCTGTGCCACGTGTCCATCGTTACGAGATCCGGCGACGTGATGTTGGCTATGCCGCTGCCCAGATTGAAGCGGAACTCCAGCTTGCCCTGCACGAGGTTCAGGCTGATGAAGTCGCCGCGCCCGGTGTTGAGTTGGCCGTTGTACAGCAGGAGGCCGTCGCTGGCGCGCGTCAGGAACCAGATCTCGATGGAGAAGGTCTTGGCGACGCCTTCGAGGCAGGGCAGCTCTAGGAAGCCGTCGCCCGCCATCTCCGGGATCAGGAACTCCGTCAGCTCCGCGTCCACTGGGAGTCGGGGTAATTTGGATGTGAGATACGGTTGGTCTTATTGTTTTGGATGCTTTATTAAACTGGTATTTGGAACTCGAAAGCTTATTATCTCATTTTGCATTTATTCTACCTGTAATATTTGTTTGAGTCCTATACTTATTTTAATCTAGTTCAATATTATCTTTCTACCTCCGGCTATAGGTCTATTTAGAGGTTTTTTACACTCCGGTTTTCCCGTTAAAACTCTATAAGCAATTATTTCAATTTCAAATATTTCTATATTCCAATTTCAAATATTTCAATATTCAATATTGGGTCTTACCCAATTTAGCTTGCATGATTTAACTTCTCTGATAATATTATGGAACATATACAATTCTTCTAATTAATAATTATAACATTTTATTTGTTTGCTACGTCCTGTTTCGCACCGACTATTTTCGAAAGTAATTTATTTTGAAATATCCTAAATATATATTGTTCGCATTTAGTATGAATGCATTGATGGCGTTCATATAATACTATTGATAATATTATAGTTTCGTAAAATCCTAATTCTCAAATTGTGAAATAATGACTGATTAATTCTCGTTTTTACTTTATGCTTACTATATATTATTATAGTTCCTATTTTCCCTTATTTTTACTATTTATTATGCAGAGGTACTTAATTTATATGTATCAATCTTAGAACAATCGTACTTGACAAATTTAGATCAGTATTACGATAATCTAATCTAACTCTATCAATAATTATTGATTTTATTTTTCTGCGTTTATTTCTAGTTCAACCTCTTATCCTAATTTTAATAGAAAATAACGCATATAATAATAATTAACAGTAATCATTGAAATGTTAATAAATATATATCTTGATTGATCAAATTATCAGAATTAAGGAAAGGTTTTGAACGATTAATGTGAAAATCATTTTATAATATAATTAAACAAATTTCTAAAACAAATACGTATTCAATGAAAACTTACGTATTTCGCAATGTACTCCAGTTCTTCCAGGCGGGCATTTACACAGGTAACCACCTTCAGGCAGAATATCACAAGTTGCGCTGTGGTGACATGGCTCGCTCATGCAAGGATCCAGTGAATCTTCACAGTTTTTACCCGTATACTGCGGTGGACAGATGCACTGATATTCCAGACCAACGGCCTCGTAACCCTAATTTTAAGATCAGATGATAAATTAATAATTTTTTCGAAGAACATTTTATTTTAATATAAACATCGAATGCCACTTTTATTCACGCTAACGTACTATTTAACTCTTGGAAGGCTATGAGTTATTATTAGGATATACTAGCACTTTAACTTGAAACTCCGTAAAAAATCGTTTTTCATTTTTTTCAAACGTCGTGTTTTAAAAAGAGATATTATAGTTTTCACAACAAATGTAGTATTTGTCGAGTTTTACTTATACTATTGTCATGATAATTTAACGTAGAAATATGTGTACCATATAGTTATGTAACTCAATTAAAATATACATTTGCATTTTTTAATTGAGTTACATAACTATATGGTACACATATTTCTACGTAAAATTATCATGACATTAGTACAAGTAAAACTCGATAAATACTACATTTGTTGTAAAAACTATAATATCTCTTTTTAAAACACGACGTTTGAAAAAAATGAAAAACGATTTTTTACGGAGTTACAAGTTAAAGTGCTAGTATATCATAATCATAACTATTTATTAATATGTAGTATTTTTTAATATGGGAATTGGAAACCTCAGTCACCACCCATGCTCCTCTAAGGATTAAGCCCAGAAGTCAAGCCTACCTGGTGTTCGTAGCTCTCCTCATAATCCAGATCATACTCGTAATCGCATCCCGGCCCCAGGCACATCTTCTTCGGATTGTTACTGTTAATATTACTCTGGTCCTTCGAACTTGGCCTATCCAACCCACCGCACTGGCTTCCCTTGCACTTCACGATATTCAGATCCGAGCCGCTGTGTCGCTCCTTGCGCTTCCTCAGACTGCGTCTCTTTGCTCTCGGTCCGACTAGGCAGTCCCTCCCCTCGCACATTAGGTCCTCCTCGAAGATTGGCTGGCAGGTGGCGCCGTTCTGACAGGGCAGATTCGCGCAGCCGTTCTCCCGGCACTCCTTCACCCGATACGTCTCGAGGACTTCCTTGTCGTAGCCGAGGTGCAGGTCGATGGGTACCCGGTTGATGCGTATCTTGCGAATGCATCCGAGGAAGCCGTGCGACGTACCGATGTTGTCGAACACCCTGTGAGGAAGTTAAGAGTGGTTAAGTAATGATAGTGGTTTTTGTTTATAAATTAGAACAGATTCTTTTGTTTTCTCTCGAAAAACTGAATTGTTTGTAAGAACTAATTTTATTCTCTACTGTATCATCAAATCTCAACAGAGAATGCCATTTTAATCAGCTAGATATGTTCATACCAGATAATGGCCTAAGTTAAAAACTTACAAAAGACTAATCATATTCAAAAAGAAGTTAGTTATACTTTAGAAAGAAGATCATTATAGAAAGGTTTTACGTATTGTTCTACTTCTGACACCAATTTGATAAATAAGTTTCTACACCCTTTCTTAAAATTTAATTTTTCTATAGACAGTACGTGTTGATAAATGCAATCAGAAATGAATACATAACGCTATTGATTTTGTTTGTAAATATGAAAGACTGGATTTGAGATATAGGTGGTAGGGTAGTTCGTTTTTTGATTGATAAAAAGAGTGTAATATGTTAACAGTATAATCTCATTGTTGACAGAGGCTTACTTTTTTTTAAGTAATTTGTTGTCAGGCGTATTTTTTCTTTTATCACGTATTAATTTTGTATACCAAAAACATTACTTACTTGCTATAGTTCGTCGGTATATTTCCAATGAAAGTGTCTTGATTCAGGTCGAGACTCTTTAGCATTCCTTCACTCTGTCCAGCAACTTCCTCGCCTTCATTGAAAATCAGAACGCCGTCTTTGTGATATCGCTGAGCGACAACTTTGTGGAACTGTTTCATCGACACTCGTTCCGGTGACGTCAGAATCACTGCTCCATTGCCTAAATTGTACCTGAACTGGACGAAACTGAAAGAAAGAATTTATTCAGTTAAATATTTATAGATATAACTAACAAAAAGTTCGTTTGTGCAAAGAAAATACTTTATAATTTAAAATAAATATTCAACATTAGTTGAAAGAAAATAAGTGAGTTAATTAAATGAATAAAGGCGGAGTTATTAAAAGCGTATATTTTTAAACATTTGTTTCTGTGACACTATAAATCAAAAAATAAAAATAAAATACGTTAAACTAAAAGCATATGTATATTCCATCATAGGTCAGTTTTTAATCAACTAAGTGTAGTTTTTTATCAGACTTTTATATTAATACAAATAGATTTTAAGCAAACTTATTATTTAAACAGCTCTATAAAATTACTTTCATTTGATATCAATTTTGTTACTCTTCGTAGAAAGGAAAGTTTAATATGAGAGTGATTTTGTGAAAATAAATAAAAGTAGAAAGGTACAAGTTTGGGCAGCCACGTGTTTTGAATTGATTCTTTATAACTTTTTTTTTTCTGGATACGTTTAAAAATTAATATCGAACTAAATACTTGTCCATGTTTTAAGTGACGATCATTATTTTGTAGGCATTCTCCTTCGAATAGAACGACAAGTCAAGACTGCGACACCACCAAAAAAACCACTCACCCATCGACAATGGCGAGCGAGACAAAGTCGCCGGTGCCGTCCTGCTTCTGCTGGTCGTAGATGATGATTCCGTTTTCCGCGTAAGTCTTGAACTCCACCTCGATACTGAACTTGTAGTAGGCCTTGAGCCGGCCCATGCGTACGTAGCTTTTGCCGTCGAAGGAGGCTACATCGTAGTCCCGATGATTTATCTCTTCGTCGCAGTGGAAGCCCGTGTAATTCTCGCGGCAGCGGCACGTGTAAGTAGCACCCGGCAGGTCGATGCAGGTCGATGAGGCGTGACAGGGCGAGGACAGACAGGCGCGGAACTCCTCGGTCGGCGTCACCGGCGCGTAGTTCGCTGCAAGAGGGAGTGCGTGGGTTATGTGGGTTCGAAGTATTTTCTTTTGCGGAAGATTTTGAAAGATAAAATTAATTTTATGCTCATCTGAACGAAATTGGCCACTTTTTTCCCTGAAAAGCGAGACCAAAATTACACTTTTTTCCCACAGATGCGGGAAAAAAGTGACTTCACTAGAAACTACTCCAAATTCCTTTATTTCATCAAGTTCTACCAATACCCTTGATTTTTGATTGTCTTTTAACAATATCGTCTTTTAACAGTTCATTAGTCCCGATTTTCAAGTCAAAATGTGGCCACAGTTGAGATGGGCATAAAGTACTATATGTAACTCGAGAAAATAGTCGATTTTCCCTCGGGTGATACTGCTCTTGCTTCGCTTCGCTCGCTCGGGCAGTAAACTCACCCGCGGAATATTCGACTTTTTGCCCTTGTTACATAATGCACTATTAGGTCACACGTGTCGTAATGTACTATTTCTTGATGATTTGTAGGTGAAAACGATCAGGATAAAGCTCTAGATTATTTATGTATGAATGAAAACTTTGTATTTGATTCTACTTGTATGCACAGAGAAGAATTTTTGAAAAAAATTAACGAGAAATCAGAGTAAACATGGTGTATTCTGACTCCACGATACAATTTACTCTAATGGACAATAAACGTTAAAGATATTCAGTATAAATTTTACTGTGAAGTAGAGAAAATTTTAATGTGAATGATGGCAATTTCCATCGTTCATAAAAGTAATTTTTCGCGTAATATCAGGATGTTGCAGGTTAATTATTATTTTTACGATAACTTTTATACAAAAATTCTTTCTCTGTAATAACATTATTCAATTTAACAACAATTTGTAAGTGACTATAAACTGTTATGTAAACATAAAAATAATTTTGAGCATCTCTTAATGATAATTTTTCAAGTTTTGTTTTTTGAATAAATAAGTTCTATCTATGTTATTTTATAGTAGAATGATAATATTAATAGATGTTTTTTTGAAAAACAATTACACGATAAAAATAATATCTTTTAAAATAAGTTTATCCATTGAAACAAACTGGAGTGGGTAAAGTGAGTTGATAATTATAATACTCTAGATCAAGTGAGATTTCCCGTTTTTTATTTTGTAAATTAATTAAAAAATACTTATAATTAATATGCAGGCTTATTATGCTCGACTTTATTAAATAAAATCTATATAGTGTTAATACATTATTCAAGTATTTGTATGCGGGTATACAATAAAGGTTCATAAACGTTTTGAGGTTCGCTTTATCCCGGTCTTTCCTAATTCAATTTATTTTATAAAAAATTCTCTACAACGTTATCAGTAGTCATAGACGAAATAGTCAGACATAACGAACATAATATAAAATTATAATAATAAATAACATTTAAAACTGAAAATATAAAGAAGAAATAAAATATATTTTATTCCCGACTGGACGGTGATGATAATTGACCTGAAAAGCGGAAATAAATAGCATATGATTCTCTTTTATCCACTTTTTACCTATCTTTTTTTATATTAATATAAAGGAGGATACCTATAGATGACCTGTGTGAGCCCCAGGTAAAGCATTGATAGGGGACTTATAAAACTCACATGAACATGAAGGATTTATAAAATCTTAAGCATTGAAACAAAAATATTCTACTGTGTAAATATATATATATATATATATATATATATATATATATATATATATATATATATATATATATATATATATAATACTTTATGTACATAAAAAGAATTAATTCTCTTAAATTTTATTACTTAATGGTTGATAAAACCTTGACTTTTTCACTTATTTTATCGGATTTGGCCCTCTTTTTTAATGTTTCATTTTCTTTTCCCGGATTAATTTCTTTTTAATGTTCATATTTTGACAAACTCTAAACATTAGAGGTAGCTTCGTACGGCCCCCTGCATTCCCTGCCTTACTATACATTCATAGACATCCTCCTTTTTAATAAATTCTAGTTTTTTTTCGGAGGGTCCCACTTTTCAAGTCATTACAGTAGCCACAAAGTTCTATATGTAATACGAGAATAAAGTCCATTATTCTCTCGGGTGATTACTACCCGCGGGAATAATCTTCGAGTTTATTCCCTTGTTATTATTTTTAGTAAATAAGTATAAAAAAAGAGTATATAATCTAAATAACTTAAAAACTTATGATAATAAGAATACTAATAATTTCATGGTTAAAGCAATTACACATAATGATTTTAGTAAAAATGGTTAAGATACAATAGCATTCATTTAGCATAGAAATTTTAGTTACACATCTAAGAAAGAATTTCTAATAAATAATAACTTTTCTGAAAACGTACATCGGTATATAAGAGTATATTTCTCAATAAGAAAATAAAATCCAAATAAAACACCAATTACATAATAAATATTCCTTAAACTCGGCGAAGACCACATTCGCCTCGGCTTACCTAAACTGGAGCACTCTTGCCTGTCGCTGGTCTCGGCGAAGCCGTCCGCGCAGATGCATCGACCGTTCACGCAAACGCTGTTCAGTATGCCGCAGTCCTTGTCGTCGTTGCAGAAGTCGCCGAGCAGTGGCGTCACCACGCGGATCGTCGCCGGAGTCGGCCGGTACGCCGCGGCTGAGCCTGAATTTTGAATAAAAAGAGAAATCGCATATTGTTGGATGATTATGTTGATCAGTGGATTTTAATTTGAGGAAAGGATGGAAATTTTCAAAGCTATCGATTGTTCGGGGAGTGTAGTATATAAGTCTATATGCAATATGTCTCATTTTAGGTTCCTGTATTTATAGGGTTGAAGTAATAACAAAATGATTTGCGGACTGGTTGAATGTTAAAGTACAGTATAAACAGTATCTGAAGAAATTTGATTTATTTAAAATTATGTATATAGGGTATGACTTGTGCCAGACAGTTGTCAATTCCAGTAAACACTGTTATTTTTCATCAATGAATGGTGCTAGCGTCAAATTAATTTTAAATACTGATAGCGTTGGAAACGTACTAAAGTTTAATATTTAACGCTTTGAGTGCTGGCATCTAGTTTTTGATCTAGATGGAATGCCTATGGAGAATTGAAAAAATAACAACTGGACCAAATTAGGTACACGTATATTTTATTTGTTGGTATCTTATTTCTAAAAACAAGCAAATTTAGTGTATATATACATTGTCAAAATGAATACAATTTATTTTATACTGTACATATATAGTTTTTGTTCAGGGAATCAAAATTAAAAGTATTTGTATCTACTTTTCTTCCAATAGACTAACTTGGATATCGACACATTTTGAATGTTAATATTTATACCATAAAAAATAATTGAGAAATGAAAAAGGTAAATAGTAAAATAATCAGATTCTTTATTTAAAAAATAAATTTATTAATCATTTCACAAGCTGCACGGATTTTTAAAGTTTTTTTGAAGAATTTTTTGTTTGTTCTTTTTGAGTTTGAAGTCATATTGAGTATTTTAAATCAATACTTAACGTTAACAAGAAAGCACTATAATTATGCATTGAGTAAATTGTGTTTCACAGAAGTTTAACGCAGTTAAACATAACATTTTCATACAAATATGGTCAATTAAAATAATTACTATAATAACTCTTGCGTTAATTGTTCCTTCAATTTTGGCAGAGTAAAAGTTTGACTTTGACAGATTGAATATGCCATTATCTAAATGAACTGCCACTTTCAACATTAAAATAAATTGTAATTCATATTATATACCTGATTAATTTTGAACTAATAGTAAAATTAATCAAAAACTGCATAAGACAAAAGTGCTTTTAAATTTAAGTTTTAAATCAGCAACAATTCATTTTATATTGTAAATAAAATTAATTCTGATAATTGGTTTCAATAATTAATCACGTATATAATTGCCTTTAAATCATTAAGTTTTTCAATGAAGAATACATTTATTCGTCTTTTAAGCCAATGAATCTCCCATGTTTCAAGTATTTAAATAATAAATGTGCCATCATTTAAATTGGGTTTTAACATACATTTTCTTTCTTCGTCGGTGTCTACAATACGGGTAGAGAATCAAAGTCAATTTGCAATTCTGTTTGAATTTTTTCAAAAAAGCTTAATACAAAAAAGTTTTAGCCTATTTACGTTCCTTTGAATGACGTCAGACCGTAGTTACTCCAAAGGTGCCGCGTCTACGGTCTGACGCTATGAGGATTTTCGAAACGCTATATCTTCTTTAATTTTGGATATTTTGTAAAAATTAAACATTGTCGTCATTTATCTGTTAAAAATAAGTGACACCTTCTAACTACAAAATAAGAAATTAATCCATCTATTTGAAAGTTTGTTAGAAGACTTATTAGGAAACAGTAACAAAAATTCATGTAAACTTGTTATAAACTCGTAATTTTTAGCTATTATTATGAATTTTCTTTGAAGTAATAAAAATGTAAACATAAGTATTTACAAAAATCAATAAAATTACTATAAACAATTGCTAAAATAACTTTATAATTGAAAATAATAAACAACTTATTTTATTGTAGCATAATAAGTTTTTCAATAAACTTTCAAGATGGATTGGTAAAAATTTCTTTTATATACAAGATTAGCATATTTGATAACCTTAATTTATTCGTGAAATTTCGTAAATTCATTTCGTAAAAGAATTACAAAAAACTGATGAAACCATTCAAAAAACTTAAGAAATTGGTAGTTCTAGTTATCTTTTGTATCAAGTGAGTCATCATGTTAGGAAGTATAGTTACCATCAACTCGCACCCCCCTCCCCAACAAGACTATAACAACTAAAAATTATGTGGATTTGTCAAACCAAGAAAATAACGTACATTTTTTTATGAAATGAAAATGTTTCTACTTTGTAGGGGAGGATGGGGTATTGCCGGTCACCTAAACAAGAATGCACATTATTCACGTTCTAAAATAGTTTTTCATAAAGTGTAAATGATTAGGATAAAGTTAAAGTTATTTACTTTAAATATTTCTAATCAGTTTCGTTTATAATTAAAACGTATCAAAGATATAAAACCAAATAAAAACAATAAATTTGACTGGAATTGCCCTGAAGCATGAGGTAATACCGATCAGCCTTCGTGCAATCGCAGTCACTATTAAAACATTACTTATATAGGTAAAACGTTTCTTTTAATTAATTATGCCTCAATATGACCAATTACACTATTATTTGTAGTTTAACAATGAAATATGTAGTCCAAAAGACACTGTTAAACAAGAAACACTTAATCAAAGATGAACTATCAGAGAGCGCAAAACAACGCTTTATTAACCTCATGTTTGGGAGCGTCCATATGAATAACATGGTGACCGGGATTACCTCAATTCTGCTTAATGATTTAAATAGAAATTATAAGAAAATCAAACAATTTATTTGATTTCTTCTTTACTAATTCATATTGTTAGAGAGTTCAATTTGGTAAAGTAGCACGAAGAAACTGTATAAAGTTTAAATAGTATGCGTAAAAGCTTAGCTTATAGATCAGATTTCTTATAAGAAATGAACGCCTAAACATTATTTGCGTATAATTAACTAATAAACCAGAACAGAATGCTGTTTGAACATTAGATTGCTAGCATGTTATATTCCGTATTATATACTATTGGAATTATTATGTACAAATGTTTAAATTATTAAATAAAAGGATGACCGGAATTGACAAGTGACCGGTATTATCCCGTTCTCCCCTATTTTATTACTGTACAAACTCACCGTGCTTGAGGTTCTTGCGGTCGACGGGCACGGTCTCCTGATGCGCGCGATTCGTGTAGTACAGCCGTGCGTCTGGCTCCGGGACCATAAGATGCCTCGTCGACTTGGACAACGGTGAGATCGCAGCCGCGGGCTGCGTGTAGTGCACCGCCGTGTAGCGCTTCACCGGGAAGTCCGTGTTCGTCATCGAGTCGTCTGGAAAACAAGAGAAAGTATTTACGTTAGTACAGGTGTATTTTATGATTTGTGATATCCAACATTTCTGAAGTGAGAATCTGACTCCTGTGATTGTGTTGACCCCCTTTTGAAGTAAAATTCTACTACAAAACTGTGAAACATCGTCACTGGAGTGAGATCTTCACTCCAAGAATTTGAGAGTGAGAGGGTTGAACTTATAATTAGACACTGAGGGGGAAAGAGTTCGCTTTTTGGTCGAGGTTTGAGACACAGGCTTCTTATAATCGATTGGTATATGATTAAATTATGGTGCAGATGAATTATTGGCTTGGTCAATTATCATACTGTATTTTCAGGTTTCATAAAAATGAATGGTTTACTAAATATATATAAGTGGGGTATAAACATTTCTACGCATATTTAAAAATTTTTCGACACAGTATGCGTAAAGTTACACTTCATAAATTCATAAATTCATAAAGCTTCATAAATTCACTTGCATAAATTCTTAAAGTCGCAATTTCACACCGACTGTATCAAGAAATAATATTCGACACAGTTAGGTACGTTTGTTTTTTAGCGCATGGGACGTTTTTCGTCCGAGCGAAGCGAAAAGTACTATTGTTGGTAACTCAATATAGTGACTATATAATTCGCATAAAAAGTTAGTCTTTTATTTAAAATTAATAATAATGTGTGCAACAGTGGTAAATGATTAACTTAACAATATAACCACGTTAAAATTACATCGAATAAACCTTAAAAAGATTTGAATGTTTTTGTGATTGAAAATTATGATGAAAATAGAGCCATTTAAGTCACACGTATCGTAATGTACTATTATTATATTCCAATCATTGTAAATAATAAAATGTTGTTAATATTCATTCAATTTAACTTTAAAGTGACATATTATACTTACTAAGCCAATAATTGATAATGTACGATGAATTATTATTTATTCTAAGTAAAATCTTACTGTTGACACGGATTAAATATTCAATACAATCTTAACAATAATTTATCCTTAACACATTCTGATTTGTCAATAGTTGGTTGCTATAATGAGTATTATTTTGGTGAACTATATCATATAAAATTTTAATTTTCTCACTGTATGAAATAGAATGTTATCATTATTGTTTGAATAACAAAATTGTATATATTTTAAGTTACCGTTAAAAATACATGACTCATTATTTAATATAAATCTATTTGTTTAACTTTGAGAAAATAAAACTAAAATAATATATATAGAGAGAAAAAATATAGTGGTATCTAAAAACCGCTGTGAGCTTCTCGAATCCAAAATCTCACCAAAAACATCGTCCAAAAGCCCAACGAAAGCAATCCGAATTCTATCGAAATCTAAACACGCCTTTGAATGGAATGACTCTTCAGAAAATCCTTACAAAAGGCAGACATCTAAATGGAAAAAAGAGAAATCCGAAGAAACAACAGACAGACAAGCACGCCGAGCGAATCTTGATCGTACGGACAGTAGAGCTCGCGCGCGTGCGCGTAAAGCGCCTCGGTTATAAAGCGCCAGCGCGAATCGATTTGGAGCCAATAAAAAGGACAATCGTCGCCGGCGCGCAGGCAAATGGAATCATCCTGCCGCGCCGTATAGCGTCGAGATCCAAGACGAGAGATACGGAAGCAGCCTGAGAAACAACGGAGACGAGAGATACGGAAGCAGCAGCAGCAGCAACAGTGACGATGGAAGGAAATCTGAGGCTGTGGATCTTAATCCACTAGTTGCTGACGATGGCCCTTTTGTACAGTTTGCGATGTACAAATATGTTGGATTGAAGGGGTGCGCGCCTTGCTCTGTTTGCTTTGAATTACTTTTCGATTGCTCGTCGAGGGGCTTTTGGGTTCTTGTTTCAATCGTTTGTTTCTGGACTCGTTTCGAGGCTTCTTTTTACTTTGAAAATTTCCGTGGTTGCGATTTTTTTAGGATGAAGTAGCGACGAACCGGAAGACAAAGCGGCGACCGAGATATTTTTTGAGGATGTACGAAGAATTAATTCTTTCTGTACGATGTTTGCGTTTTTTAATCAGAATGGTAGAAGTAGGATTATTTGTTACACTTTACTTTTTTATATTATACAGTAAGATTTTTTTTGTGTAAAAAGTCAAGATCTTTTCTCTATTCAATGATAGCATACGATTGTGAATTCTTTTAACTTGCTTAATGACTTTCCTATTTAAAAAACAACTTCTGAAAATAATTTAAATGTATTTTATTTAGTATTTTGAATATTCACGTATACATAGATTAATGTAGAAAATAATTTTATAAATCTATTTTTACGAAACACAAATTTATAATTATTTTAAGTTAAATATTTGATTCTATTGTATACAAATTATTTTAAATCAAATTAATTTTCAATATATAATAACAAAAGAAGCTATACTCAAGTAGTGATTTTATTCGATAAAGCCATAAAAATAGTTTTACTTACTTATTGAGTCGGCTATTGTCTTCTTTGAATCGGAAAAATAACGAGAAATTATACTCAAGGCTGTTTCAGTACATGCATTAATATTCAAAAACGTAATATAGTATTAAATCATTAATAAAATGAACAAATTGGATCGAATAATGTGGACGATTGGACAGGAATATATTTTTACATTGACATTTATCTGTTATAAACATTATTGACTCGCAAATCGTATAATAAAGCATCAATTTAATTTAACGAACCGAGCTTCCTTTATTTCATTTCAGTGGAAACGATGCGCTTCTCGTATTTATCATTTCGACTATATAATATTTTCTAGTTCAATTCAATCTCGCTCTAACAGACTGGTAACGATCCGTTTTCTATTCCCGTGTAATTTCATCGACTTTTCATTCCCACAAAATAAGAGGAAAAGAAGTCAGATCCATTAGGCATTCGGCTTTTATTTGCTTTCATTTGTTGTCGCATTACGGAGTGAATTATTAAGCTTCGATTAGAACGTACTTTGTGTGTTATATTAAACAGCACTGGGAAACTGGCAATCGACCTTTTTTTATTTTTAATTCAGTCTAAGTGACATGTCGTTTTTAAATAATGTGCCCAAAGTTAATGCGGCTATTTTACGATATTCTCTTGGCATTCAGATTTTCCAATACGGGAGATTTCAATTACGATTGTAGCTCGAATCTCTGGATATTGCAATCTAAATAAATAAATCTTGTATAATATGTAAGTAGTTAAAACTATTAAAATGGAAAGTTATTGAAAGAAAACCGAATGTTAAAAGTATCATTAATATATCAATAATATTACAACATAAACGAAAAAGTTATAAACCCAATGTGGCTTCTTTCGTTCTTTGAAATTAAAATAATGCTTTTCTGTCTTCTTATTTTCATGGAATAAATGAAAAGGATTTTGTTTTATTTGCGTATGGCTTTTCATTAAATTTAAAATTTAAAGTAATAATGTATGTACATTTTTACTTACACATAGTTGAAAATAGAAATTTAACTCTTTCAAGTACTGCACTTTTATTCTTAGTTGCATGAACTAAAATGAGGAATAAAATAATATTTTATCGCATTTTTTAATATGTTAACAAAATTGAAAAATCAGTGAGACATTCTTTATGAAAATTATTTCTTTCTTTATTATTTCAGTTGATAAGTACTATAAAATTCTGAATACTATTACATTGTTAATAAATAATTTTTAACAGACTAATAATAAATCCATATATTAATAAAAAATAAATCATTAATTTCAAATAATTATATTGTTAAATAATTTATCTTTTTTAATCAACCGAGTATTAATAATTGCCTTTAATTAATAGATAACAAAACACAAGTAAAGAATTTCAAGCAGCTTTCAAATATATTCCAAATATTGAATCCACCTATGATATTCATTCTTTATCTCCGCGGCGTACAGTGCAGCCCCTCGACGTCTTATCCAACGAGGCAGCGAGCATACCTACCCCGGTAATGATTTACCGGGCATGTATTTTTCAAACGTAATTGCGATGGAATTCCATCGGCTTGTGACTCCTATATATACACTCCTCATCCTCCTCCTTCTTTCTTCGTCTGTGCAGATAGAGGGAGAGAGCGAGAGAGAGAGAGAGGCTCCAAAGTGCCCGGGGAACTGGCCTTTTCCGTAATCCAATTTGTGTTTAACTTTCTCGCGGGGGGCGCAGCGCTCCAGAGAAAGACAGGCACAGCGCAGCGCGCGGGAGGATAAGAAACTTTTTAAAAGATTGACTCGCCGCTGCCGCTGCTGCCTCTGGCTCTTGCGCAAACGCAAAGAAAATGTCGAACGAGCAAGAGCGAGGGGAGTAACGATTTCGCGAGTCCAAAACGAAAATAAAACGTGTAGTAAATAAACGAAGGGGGGGGGGGGTGGGATAAAGGAGTCTGATGGGTCCGCGTTTAAATGCACGCGGAGAGAAGTGGAGGAAGAAGAAGTCAAGTCGATGTCTGGCGGATGCTCCATTCGGAAATTACAGTCGGACGGGGGAGGAAAAAAAAATTTGTTTAATTCGTTGATCGGTCGAATGGGAGGGGGAAGCAACTTTTGATTGCTTTTACCGGCGGCTATTTTCGTAAATCGATCCTTTCGAGTGAGAGAGAGAGAGAGATGCTACGATGGAGAGAGATTCGTAGCTCAATCGAAGGTCTGCAATTGAATTTACGCAGATGCTGAAAAGAATTCGTTGCTCGTACTGGTGGATTTAAATAAGGTTTAATGTAGTAATGCAGTAAATTAAAACGTTATAAGGTTAGTGAATTAGTTGTTAGATTTAATAGGAAAATTAGGTTTTAGAAATTCTTTAAAGCAAGTTTTGAATTAAGGAATTGAATGTATTCGATTATCATTATTTAATCCACTCAATTGAAAATTCAATGATTACAGGAACTCGTGTTTATATGTACATTTCTGTAGGTATATTTCATAATACGTAAAGACTTGCATTAAACAATTTCTTTTTAATAAGAGATATAGAAATGTTATTTAACAAAAACAAAACATAAATGGATTATAAGGTAGTATTAGTCACCATAAAGCCAGTCAAATAATCCGTACAAATGTAAGTACTTTATTTCTTTACACAATATACATCTCAATGTCGATTGAGAATCCGCTGCGCTAAAGCACTATAGAAACATCGTGGGATAGTGGCAAAAATTGCTATAATAAAATTCTCATATGCGAAAACAGCCCATTGCCTTTTTTTATAGTCAAGATGAGAAGGTCGATCGACACTGAATAAATTGAATAGTATTTTAATTTATTGATTTTGTACACAATATTACATCACACAAATGATTGTCGTATATAATAATAAGATATTATAAAGTATTAAAATGGCAGTCATAGAATGATGATGTAAACTTATTTTTTAAACAGTATTTTAAATCGATAGAATGAATAATGATTTTAATACTTTAATTTATTAATTTCTTTGAATATGATTCTCGTGGACTCTCGAAGAAATCTTTTGATGTCATTAACGATTATATAGTTAACTATTCCCCAATAAATTATAAAGAAAAGGATTATTTTCTTTCACTAAAACATCCATCAAATAAAACAATATCTTGCAATCCATTTGATTTCGTGAAATAACTATTAAATATACACCAATTTTTCAACATTCTTTTTATAATCAACTTTTAGAATTCTGTGAGTTTACACAATTTTACATACTATATATTATTTAAATTGGGTTTTAAAATACATTTTTCTTCACTTTTAGTAATTTGTGATACTTTTTAATTCCGCCTGCGATTAATCGAAAGACAATTCTTAATAATTCGTTGCTATATAGCATTTTGCAAAAGAGTTCACTGCAATTATCAAAAAAATACAAAAATTCGTTCGACGGTTCATTAGAATCAAAATCATAAAAATTATCTTAACATATCAAAGTTCACCCAAAAGCTCCTTCTCTTCTCAAAGCACAAAAGCAACTCATCCAGTGTCACTAATCGACCCTCCACCCATCACTCCTACAACCAAAAGAAGCACAAAATCCCCAAGAACCCTACAAAGCCACCTCCTCATCCTACAACCCTCCTCCTCCTCCTCCTCCTCAGTGTCCAATGGTATTGGGCCTGCGGGCCTGCGAGCCCATCCTGCGGGTCTCGGCGTGGGACCCACCTCGGCAGTGTCCGAAGGCCTGCGGCACCACGTCGGTCTGATAGCGACAGGCGTACAGTCTGAGCTCGCACTCGTTGTCGTAGGTCTGGCCGTCGCTGCCGCAGACCGAGACTGCGGGCGCGTCCTCGGGGCAGCCGAGAGGACAGACGCAGTGGGCACCACCGATGCCTCCGATTCCGCCGTTGGCGCTGGTCGTGCCGGTCTCGGAGCAGTGGCCACCCGAGTAGCACTCGAGCTCGCTGCAGGTGGCCGGGATCGGCAGGACCGCGTCGACTGTGGATTTTTAGAGAGACGTTGAGGTTGGCTCGGGGGGTTGGGGGGAGGGGGGGGGGTGGTAGTATTTTTGGAGAGAGAGAGAGGGAGAGATGGATTTGTGTTTGAAGTGCGAGAGGAAAATTGTGGTTTGATTCGAGTTTAATGGAATTGTAATTTATGGAGGAGTGAGTGGTTCATATTGTTGGATGAAAACCAATGAGTCTTTTATAATCGTATTTGCAGTTTCGTATATTGATGCAGAATTATTACAAAGTGTAATGAGTTATGAATTTTTAAATGACAGTGAAATGACATTCTTTAAATTTGATGTACTGAACCCGTGAACAATTTTATACAAAAACAATTCTGCAAAGTGCTTATTTAGACTGACTATCAATGCAATGATCTCAGTAATTTTAAAAATAGTGTATATAATATAACTTTAATATGTATAAGCAGAAAATATTACTGCAATGTTGTAATATTATAAAGAGAAGTTATAAAGGAAGTCAATAATTACAGTAAAAAGGTAATAAGCTTACAGTAATAAGCTTATGAAAATTTATATGACAAATATCTGTTTGATCTGCCTCTAAAAAGTGATTTTAGTAAAAGAGAAATGGTTTATAATGTGGTTGTAATATATATATATATATATATATATATAAAATAGGTGCAAGATTATTCATATAAAAACTTTACAAATTCTCTTGTTCATATAAACATAAGTGATATCACATCAATTGGAAGTTCAAGAATCACAGTATTCCATAATTCTTATCACCTTTAATTATTAATCAACAAATTAAAACCTATCAGGTATATTACAATGTATATATTTGTACAACTTTGTTTGACTGAAAATATTCTTCGCGCCATAAATCGCGTTCAATATATATTTCAACCACATCGGAGAGGAAAAATTCCTGGGAACATCAAAGGCAGATAGAGCAAAACATTATATAAATGTAAATTTTACATGACGGCAACACACAATACCTGGTTGACATCCTTTAGGAGTCAGAATCTTATTATAATCGGTGCAGATCGTGCACTTCTTTCCCTGAATCTCGGGCTTGCAGACGCATAAGCCCGTCATCTGCTCGCAGTCCTCGCGAGTCGATCCGAACAGCGAACAGCCGCAAGCTGCAAAAAAAGCGTATCGCATGGAAAATTTTAATCTCCATTTATGTCGATGTCAGAGCTTTGTTCTTTACTCGATATTGTAAGTCATGAGATATTCATTGTATTCTATCTTATATCGGTTTCTTTGACTTCTTTAAAAAGAGTTTTATACTTTTTATAATTCTGGTACAAATTTATGAAGAAGTAGGTAATAGAATGATTCTATAATAGATTTTTTTAAATAAGAATATTAAATTAAAATGTGACACCAATTTAGAATTAAAACTCATTTTTTTGGAAAATGATTTATTGTAATTAATACTTTATACTACTATTAAATTTTGTATTATCATTTACGATATTTCTTTTACCGTGTATACATTGTTACTTGTATTTACAATTCTATTCACGCAACAAATAACAAGCTACATTTCCCCCATTAAAGCAACCAATTCAATTTGCAAAGAATCCATAAAAACCTTTCAAAAATACACGTGAAACCACAAAAAAAATATATATATATCCGTCTTACGAATGCAGCCCTGGTGTCCTTTATCGACCTTGGATAGGCCCCAATATCCGGGCAGGCATCTGTTGCACTTGAGGCCCCCGACACCGGGTCGACACTCGCACTGGCCGGTCTCGGGATTGCAAGTGTCCGACAGACTGCCCAGTCGATTGCAGTTGCACTGATTCGGGCAGCCCGCGCCATCGGGCCCGAGGGCCGCGGTCTTGCTGTCGGGGCAGCAGCCGTGCCACGATTCCTCGCATCTCAGCGATTGTATTCCTGTGGACGAAGAGATAGAGAGAGATAGTTTGTGAGAGGGGGTCGTTATGACGGAGAGATTTTTTTGGGGAGAGCTGTTTGGGAAAATATTTGTAATGAATGATTTGAATGTAGCTGTTGTTTGATAGAAAGAAAGAGTTACTGCGTGCAGGTTATGTAAGAGAAATCGATAGAAGTGATGCGCGAATTGGGGCGTTGTGACTATTTTTGGGAGCGCTTCATGAATATAAATAATTTGGAATATCCACTTTGGTTTATGATTTGCTTAATGTATTTATAGGCGAAGTGAACGTCGATTATTGAAATGAAAAATGAATAGTTAGACTGTAATAATGGAATGTGAAGATATAAGTGGAATGTAATAAACGTTAATTGACATCTGAAAACGTAGAAGTTAAATATTTTAAAATAATCTTGTTCATTTTTATCATAATCGTAACAAAATTGATAATCCTGTAATATTTAAGAATTTTAACGATGTATTTGTAAAATTAAAAAATAATAAAATGTCTTCAACAAGAACTCTACATTTAATTTCTATATATAATCAACTAGATTTTTTTTTTAATTAACGTCGCCATGTTTGTGCTCTCATGTGGTGCTAATCGACGACGGGGGTCTGCGGTGTGTTTGTAAACAAAGCACATGTAATTTTTACAGAGGTGCTTGTATCAATCGGCAGAGACTAGGATTCGAACCCGGGTCAGCGGCGTGGGAATCCGACACTCTACCGACTGAGCCGCCGCAGGCCCCAAAACTAGATTTTAATTCAATTATAAAATTAATGGAATAAATTTTAATTATACGTTTCATTTATTTTTAAATATTCTGAAATTTCCAATAAATCAAAAGTATCTTTAGGAATAATTTGACTGCACCTCTACAGGGATTTGAACATATTATTTAATAGAATGAACTGTTATAAACTTGAGAATGTATGTTGTTCAAGAGTAGTGTGATACAAATAAATGTTTTGTAAACTGATTGCTTTGTAAACATTTTAAATATTTAAATTGATCAAACTATCGGGAATTCGTGAACTTTTAACATATACGTTTAATGTTTAACACTTATGTTCAAAATTATATTATAAATGCGTATGATCATATTAAAATCTATAAGGTTAACATAACAACTATTTTAAATCACTTCTCACTAACACACAAAATCATCTTACTCTGTAACAGTTCATAAAGAACGTTCCACAAACATAAAAAAGTCAACTGTGACTGCGTAAAATAAGTAGAACGACAGGGCAAAACGAGCGGCGCAATGCTCACCTTTTATGCAGCAGCGCGCGAATCTCGGGGTCTGATGGCAGTACGTGTGGCTGGGGCAGTCACGGCGACTCGGTCCGCTGCCGCAGTCGTACTCGTTGCCCTCGGAGTCGACGAGGGGCTGCTCGCCGTTACAGGGTTTCACCTCCATACCTAATTGCAGAGAGTGGAGAGAGAGAGAGGGGGCAAAACGTTATGAAAATGTTTGAAGAAATGGGTGCAGGGTGTGGAATTTTACGCGATTGCGCGCGCGTAACGCGCGGAACGATGCATGCTAGTTGCGCGATAATCATTGCGCTTCTATTTTTGGGCAACTCTTTGGTCTCTTTGGGTGGTTTTTGCTTTTGATGGTTTGATGTTTGCGTGTGGAATTCGCAAAATGAGAATTTAAAGAGCAAAGAGCTGCGATTATAGATTTTGTACTATTTTTGTTACGTACTGGAAGTTTGATTGTAAAAGAAATAATTTTAAATACAATTTTATACTTGTGATAACGTTACAAACTTAAAAGCTAGCGTGAACAAATAAACTATTCGTTAGCTACTGTATGTATTTTTTATTATTATTTACCCATCATTTCTATGTTTTGTCTACTTTAAATTATTTGAGGATAACATTGGTTAAAGAATTGTTATTATTTTAAATTTAAGTAACATTTAGATAGAAGAAGAAATTATTTTTTGTAGAAGAAGAAACCTATTCACGTATTACAAAAACTTGTATGATATTATACAAAGAGATTAATTAAGAACAGTACGATATCATAAGCGTCATAAGTTACTATTTAAATTTTAGAAAAATAATAATGTTCTATTTGACTAGTAAGTAAATATATTGATAAACTTTCGCACATAAAATATTTAACACACAAATAATAGGAATAGTTTTTGTTCTAGTAACCTGAAATTATAATACTTAACAATTTAACCCTATCAGTCACCTTCTTTAAATCAGTTTTGTACATCGTAGTGTATGTTTATTTTCGATTTCCTTAATGTTTCTATTGCTTCTAAATTATTAGGACACTTAAAATATACGAAACAATGATATTCATGTACAAACCAATTATTATTAATAAAAAAACAAAATAATTATATTAATCGAATCCGTGACTGAAAGGGTCAATCAGGATAATCACGACTTTCACATTGAAAATCTGACTTCCTCGATCACCGCTCTCCTGAAAATAAACACAAAACCAAAAAATAAATCTCCCCAACAAAGCAACAGCCCAGCGGCGAAGGCAAAATCCCCAAGCGAGGCGGCGACGTGCAAAGCGAACCTTGGCAGAGATCGAGGGGCCGAAGCCTGAGCTCCTGCTGTCTCTGGCAGGCCTGCATCAGCATGTGGCACTTGCTCGGATAGGTGCGCAGATCGCTGCCGCAGACCGGCTGCATGTTCTCGGGGGCGATCGAGGCGCAGTCGAACTTGCAGCTGCAGCGCGGAAACTTGTCGGGCCCGAGTTCGCAGGTGGCGTTGAAGTCGCAGTGTATGTCGCGACAGGCCTCCAGTTCGGGCGTGCTCGTCACCTCGGACGATGTCACCAGGCGCGTTATCGAGGGCGTCGACATCGTCGCTGTTCGATTGGTTTTTTTTTTGTGGTGGTTAGTGGTTGTTAGTCGAAGCGAGGGGTTGGTTGGGTTTTTTTATTAGTTGGTTATTTAGACGGTTTGGATTTAGAGGGTGGGTGTAACTGGATGTTTGTTGTGGGGAAGTAGACTATCTCTATGCAATACTTGTAAATATGAAATTATATTGCTTGAAACGAATAATGAACTTCAGGTTTTTATGACAATCAAATTACATTCATTTAGTCTTTTTTTTGTGGCGTGTCTCACAATTTCGTAAACAAATATCAACAACAATAATAGTAATAGACACATTAAGTACACTAGTAAAATCAATCAATATGTTCCAGGTCGTGTATTGTGAACTAATTATAATGAGTTTACTATCCATTTGCGTATAATGACCCGAATTACTATTTGATCATTCGCAGAATCGATATTCTAGAAATGATACGAGGGAATTTTGTATACAAGTATATCATTATATAAGTTATATAATTTGTTATTAAATCATAATTGATTAATATTACAGACCAGTCTGCTTATAGTTATACCATATATAATTAAACACTATTAAAATGGCTCTACTATATCAAAATACTAGCGTATTATGATTTTACGTCATTAAGTAAAACATGGATTTCTAAAATCGGTTCTTTTTTACTATGATAATAAAAACATTAATAATATTTCTCATTAAGAATTTCCAGTTACACCTTCCTTCTATTTGCAAATATCACAACTTTAATTTAATGCGATTTTTTGTTAAAAACAAAATAATTAAATACCAATTTAATAACCCTTTTTAACATTTCAATAAGTAGATCGAACAAATTTCACATCTTTAATATAAAAAAACCGCATTATAATTATTATATTTCTTGTTATAGGAGAGAGTGGGGTCTGTGGGTCACCCGCATTTCTTACTATTTTTTTAAGAATATATTTTTCAATTAATTAAATATTAAATATCGTTCATAAAAAATATGTTTGATAAAATAATACTAATAGATTTTATATACTTTTCTCTCAGAAAAGAGATTAAAATAGACATAAGTTTTTCATGAAGCAATAAAAAGTAAATAGAAGCAATATTTCCTAATTGTTGTAGCATTATACAGTTTCTTGTATATTAACATTTAATAAGACATAAAATTTTAAATATAAAAATTATAAAATTAAATCATGTTTAATTTTATTCAACGTTTATTTTTATATTTTTTCCATGATTTCACCTGGTGGCTCACGGTCATTAAAAGAAAAAAAATTTTCTTTTAAGTCTCTGGCTTCTCTATCTAAATCTACATGACCCTCACAACCCCATTCTCCACATGAAATTTAGTAAAAGCAACTATCTACCCAAACTTCAGTTCAAAATTCTCACAAAAGAGTCCCATCACCAACCAAAAGAAAAAAATAACCCTACAACAAGCGCAATTGAAATACTAACTGAGAGCAGCAACGGGGAATCCCTCGCCGCACTCGCCGTAGAAGATGACGTGCAGTGTCGGCAGCTTGGTCTCGCGCTGGCAGGTCGCCTTCTGCAGCTCGCACTCGCTCGAGTAGGTCTTGGTGTCGCTGCCGCAGACGTAGTCACCGGTCGGCTCCGGGCACGTCGACGGACAGACGCAGACGCCGGCCTCGCAGCGCGCCCCGTTCTCGCACTCGACGCTCGTGCAGAGCTCTGTTGGGTTCGTTTTTGGGCGGTTGTATGTAATGAACGCGTCGTTTGGGATTGCAGGTGTTTTGGACTTTTGTTTGTGGGTTGCTATTGGCGGAGCGTGGGTAGAATATGAGAAGATTTGACTGCAGTTTACTCGGTACTGATTGAAGGATTGATTTGGAAATTAATTTACGCAAACGTATGAGGAAGTCACTATTTAACGGAGAGTCATTGTTCAATTGTATGTTATGTTATTTTTTATTAGATATTGCACTGAAAATTGGAGTTCTGGAATGTCTAATACATTTTACAGTGCATTTGTGGAGGAGACCTACGTTAAAATAATGGCTGACATAGGCCGACTCGCACTACTTAATTTCAAGCACTTTATTTGTAGACTATTATTTATCCGATTTATCACTTTATAGTACTATTTGTGTATTAACGAAAGTAACAATTTTTAAGATATAGATAATTTGTCAAATATGTAAGTTTATTTTTGTTAAAATTATTTGTTGAAAAAAAAGTTTTTCTTTACAGAGATATAATTTACAAAAAAGACTATTTTTCAAGAATTTTTAAAGCAAATAAAGTTATAATGATTTAGAATTGTATATCGTTTAAAAAGTATATAAAACAATGTTTTTCGAACGTAATATAAAATAAACTATATTCCATTTCATAATGATTTGAGAAAAACCAATGCGCATGGAGCATTATAAATATTTGAAACTTGGATGGACCATCTTAAATAGATATTTGATAATAAAATATCTTAGACCTAAAGCCTAAAAATATATAAAAACTCATACTGATTTTAATTCGATGCTGAAATAAGTGAACTTCAAATACTCAGAAACAGCCGATAAAAACAAACAGTTACACAAGCCAAACTGCAGGCAGCTTCTTATCGTTATTAAGTTTCGCCGAGGGAAAACTATACGGACTGAATATGAAATATGCTTACCGCAATCTCCCTTATAACTGACCACGATGAGAGCTTGGGCGGTGCAGGAGGCTTTCTTCAGTTCACATTCGTTTTCGTAGGTAACTCCGTCGGATCCGCAAACTACAGTCGAACTTCCGGATTCCTGTGTGCCCATTAACGAGATGAATTTTTTCGTGAGTGCATTTAATTTAATTTATGAGTATAGAGCATTTATATTCTTATATTATGATTATTTTATTAAATTAAAATATATTTAATGATAACTAAAATACAACAATAATATTTTTTTGATAATTAATAATTTTGTATAATATAGTGAAATAATATATTCAAATATAGATATTGAACAAAACAATCAAGTTTCACCTGAGACGATTCGCTTTTCCAATATTTTTAATACTTACTCTTGAAAAATACTCAGCTCTAATATACTTTAAAAAATAATTAGCAATAATTGTTTTTATAATAATAAAAGTGGACACCAATAATAATTTCATTTAAATACATTTCCTTCTAATAATCGACTAGTCTTTAAACCTAAACTAAAGAAATGTATTTATGAAACATACAAGCGTACCTACCTACTACCTTTGGAAAAACAACTGATATCCTAAAAGTAAACAAGTCTGTTTTAAAAGTTATATACTGTTATTAATTCCTTCTATTTATTGATCAATATTTATTCGTAAACCGACAAATCTATCCTGAAATACACAAGCTATTTTCTTCGAATAAATGACTAATATTTAAACCTTAAATGAATTTGAAACAAATCAATTAAAAAATATACAATTTATTTATATCTTCTTCTATAACAACCTACAATAATAATTCCATAATAACAACCAATTCACAAACTTCAAATAAAGCTTCTAGAATGAACGCGCAATCGACATATATCACCCCAAGAATGACGGAAGCTATGAACCCTTCTCACCACCTGCCAACAATCAACTATCCTCCCAAAAATGCATTCTCCTCACCTTCCCTAAACACAACCACCACGCAACTCCAGCCAAGAGCCGGAAGGAAGCGACAAAAGTGTCAAACTGCGCGATCGCAGCTCATGCAGTACACTTGTTGCGCGCCTGCCGCAGAACTGGATTTGATCGGCTTGCAAAAAGGCTCGCACTAACGCGCCAGCAAAAAGCCGAACTTAATTAGTCATGCCTCCGCGGGGCAGCAGCAACAGCAGCAGTGGCTTCACGCGTTATTAGCGCAGATGATCGAATCAGCGCGTTATGCGCGCGGCAGGGTATGCTTTTATCGAGGTTGTTTTGCCTCGCGGGCTTCGGGTGTTGCGTGTGCCGGGTCGGAATTGTCTTTTATGAGAGTTGCTGGTTGGCTGAGCGCTTTATTGTAGGGGGTTTTATGGAAATTTTAGTTTGGTTGGGGGTCAGGTGTCAACGTTAGGTGAGAATTGTAAATGATGATATTTTGGATAGGTGTGGCTTGTTTCTTTGAATAATTCTATGTTTTATAGAAGTAGAAAAATTAAACTGGATACTTCTAGTTCATTTGATGAAAATGGATTTTATGTACTGTTTCATCCTGATAGATTGTTATCCTCGAAATTGTGGTGTTATTTTTAGTTAGAACTAAATTATAAACTCTTTAATTATGAGAAGCTATTAAAGAGTCTATGTTAGCCGAGACATTTTTCAAACTGTATAGGATTCTTGCTATTGTAACATTTTTTTTCTTAGGTATGCTTTTATATTAACTAGAATAATTACATAATAATAAAAATAAAGTAAAGAAGCTTATAATCAATCTTTATAAATTATAAAAAAGGTTTGTTGAACTTTGGAACAATGTAACTCCGCGTAGAAAAATCGTAAATGAAATACGTTTAGAACATGATTTCAAAATGCGCAGCATTAACTTTGATTTACTCTTTCTAACAATAATCTGTAGACTACGATTAACAAATTACAAAACATATTTTAATTTGTATGTATTAAAATTCAAACAAAATTAAGTATACAAATAAATTTGAAAAAGTCTTAAATTATTATGAATATTTAACTTTAGAATTTTATCCTTTAAAATTTTAAAAATGCCATTTGCAGAAATACAACAGTGGCCAGGTTTAAGGGACCATTAAGGAATTATCTTCTAATGTAAAATATGTATGTGGCACATTTAGAGAATAAAATACATCACGTAATGGTATATATTTATTACTATCTTATGACCCACCGTTTGTTAAAATATTAATTCTTAAAAATTTTTTTATCATATTTATGCATAATATCTTTGTTTATTAATAACTAACAATAAGTAAATAATTTATTCTGACTTTTCTTCTAGTCTTATAACACCCTGTACTCTTCACAACAAAATGCAAATCTAAATATAAAACTACCAACTCAAATTGCCATACGTTTCCATATCTCACGCCAATCGACCCACGACACCAAGGCACGTACGAAAGATTCCAGCACATCCGCTCTCGCGGCAGAAAACGGCGTATGCGAGAATCGCGTGGGGGTCGCGCACAGCCGCGTGCCGTCATCGTGTTACGCTGCCCGAAATCTAATTGGAATTTGAGGTCGTGCGCGGGGTGCGGGCTGCTCCCTCGCAAGCAAGCTAGCACGCGTCGTGCGTTCGTATTGTTCTGTTAAATTAAGCTTAATGAAGTTATTAATTGGTCGGCCCCGCGCCGGTGGCGGCGGCGCCTCTGATGTTTTACGAGCGGCTTGCGCGCGAATATTACACGCGCGCCAGCGTTAACTTTCCGGGGATGTTTTCGCTGCGGCTGTTTCGAATTTTGCCGTGCGCACGCGCGTACACGTAGTGGAAGAAGGAGTTAAAATTTTATGATGGCTCTGGGGGTTTTGTTGAGTTAAGGGTTTAATTAAGGGAAGTGGATTGCAGTTTTGAGCTGGAGGCCCCACAGCGAGAAAAGAATTTCAGCGGATTTCGTTTCATTGTTGTGGAGGTTTAGTCAAATTTCATTTGCTTGCGAAAGTAATAAGATTTTGTATAATTAATGTTTCTAAAGTGATGCTACACGGCTACATGTAACATTGGATATGGAGATGTACTAATTCAGAAAGTATATTTATTCACGTAGAGTTTACATACCATTGCATGGTTATTATTACCAAGAATTAATATTTAAATTCATACGGGATTTCACAAAATTTATATTCGAATACCGAGAACATATTTACATCGTCCAAATTGCAACGTTCAATTCAATTTAATTTTTCCGCGAAATCATCGTTATTCATTTTTCCCTTTTCATTTTGTAACCTTATTATGCACCAGCCTCTACAAACTAAAGCGAAAATGTTAATTAGCGATAGAGAAGAGTAATACTTTTTTCGAGGCTATAGGATATTCTCGAGGGTAAACGCACTCTTTCTCTCAGCAATTGTACGACGCGAGCGTTGCGTTGTTCGTTCAGTTTGTGCCGGGAGGAAGATTCCCGGTCGACTGTTTGCACGGATCTCGTGTACGAATCAGCGGAGCCGAGGCTCGAGGACCCTCGTGTCAGACGTATGTGTGCTTGGTGTCCGCCGCCCCGTGAAATCGTCATCTCGGAGAACATTTTTTTGGTTCCCTTTTTATCGAGTTGGATTACTGCTGCTTGCCAAACATTGATCAACAAATAATAATAATTATTTTTAATCTGCGAATTTTTTACGTTATTTATTTTGCTTTGTTTGCATTTCTACTTGTAACAACTTTTGTTAAAAAAGTTTCATTATTTCATTAAAATATTTATGTATACGCTGTTTTAATTGTTTTACCTAATTGGAATGTTTTATTCAGAAAACAAGAATTCCATATATTAAACAAAAAGTGGTTTTACTCATTTAACTTTCAGTGAATTATATTTTTTAATAAAGAAATAGTATTAACCATATTTAATACGAGTATTACAGCTCGAGATAAAAATATTACTGAACATATGTTAATTATAAGAATACAATAATACAAACTAAAACATATACGAGAAAATCGTGAAAAACTGAATTACAAAAGTGTTTACGAGCTCTCAGAGAAGCAAAAAAAGAATCGATCCGGAGCGACCGCAGTTCACTTAACAAAAAAGAGCGAGAGAAATGGAAAAGCCCATAAAAATTCATTCGCGTTCGATGCATCATTCGCGTCGTTTCTAATCGAAGTGCGCGTATACGGGGAAAAACGACGTGGAATGCCGAAGCAGCTACCTTTTTTTTTGTTATAGCTGCTGGGTCGGGTCATAACGACGAACAAAAAGCACAACAGTAGCAGCAGCAGCAGTAGTAGCAGGAAAACGACGAATCGAAATAATAACCATCTGTTTCAGTCAATTTGCGTCGAGTTTATAGCCCGGTCTGATATGCCAGGTCGGCGATAGTCTCGTCCTCTCGGAGGTAGAAAATATCCGCCAGACTCGAGAGCGAAGTGGATATTATTGGTACGAGCAATCAATGCGAGAGTATCCTTCACTTCTCCTGGCTTTCTCTCTTGTATTTTATCTTCGCAAAAATCTATGAAAGACGGTATGAAACTTTTAGTGACGCGAGATCTCTACCGTTATATCGAGGAGAAATTTATTTGTACAGAAGAAATTTACTGTAGGCAATGAATGTGAAATCTCGATATGAAATTGTAGAAGTAATAATCTGACATTTTTTTTAACATTTAAATAGTTTATAATGCATTCTTTCGTAAAATGTTGTGCAGGATTGTGTTATTTCTTTAACGTGAGCAAACAGCGTTACATTTTAATTATGTTTAAAACATCAAAGACATACTTTCGACCAACTATTTACATAACGTTTAATGGAGTCACGAAGTTTTTACGGCGCATTTTTCATTCCTGTATTACGTTTATCGCTAAACAATCTCCGTTTCTCAATTTCCTTCGCCGCAAATTACCCGGCAAGTTTATTTATAAATTTTCTGCTATCGTTCCACCGTATCTCTGACTCCCGGCACTTTATTATTTATAAATACGTCTTCTTCTTTATATTTTCTTATCCGTGAGAACAAAATTATCCGTGTGTTCTCAAGAAAGGCTCGTTAGTGCATCGCTGAACTAAATAAAAAATTAAAACGATCATGGTGCATAGCACATAAAAAGCTTTGTTTGTCGTGTCGTGCGAAATCAATTCCGCGAATAAAGGAATGCGAATGTCCGACGTTTGTATTTCATCATTGTGAATTCATTCGCTATAATGACTATCGCGGTGTTAGTACGAGATAATGAAAAGCGTTTTTTCAAAAGAAATGTTGTATACGCTGAATGTTAAAAATCTACAACAGTATTGCTCCAGAGACGTAAATTGAGCGCAGCTTAACAAGTTATTGTTATGTTTTATTGTGTTCGAATTGACATATAAAAGTACACGTTTATGTTGTTGAATACAAGCAATTTTAATTTCTAAGATCCTTTGCTTATTTACTTATTTTCTATTCTGTCTACTTATTTTCTATTACAGCTTGAATTAAAATCATAGTAAATTTCGTATAAGTCAACATGTAACTTCCAATTTAGCAACAAACAAATTATCAACATTTACGAGAATCAACGAGAAATCGAATAACGGCTAATCTAGTGAATCCTCATCGGCTCACGTAATTATCATTGCCAGGATATTAATAACTAATTAACCTATGATCAATGAGCCGTGTATGTGCATCGGCGAATTAATGCCTCATTCCGTTGAACTCGCAATCAATACGCATTAGGCATCTCCGCATCCGATAGCCAATTTCGTAACTTCTGACAAATAACAATTCGAACCAGGGCCGTGTACACTCCACAACTAGTGGAAAGAAAAACAATGGAAATGGGTTAGCGAATGACACAGTCTCAGGTGAAACGCTATAAGCAACGAGGCTGGAAGGCTCGCGGGGGGTAGGAAAATGTTATCTCTCCTTCTCTACTTACCAGCTCGTCGCAATTGTCGGGGCAGACGCACTTGGCCTCGCCGCTGGCGTCGCTCTCGCACTTGCCGTAATGATCGCACTTCTTGTTCTCACAGCCGTCTGCAAACAGAGAGAAAAAGAAACGGGCCGCTTGGCGATCAGTCGTGCAAACAATTCGCCGCAAGCCAACGATTCTCGCATGACTCTTTCTTCTTGCGCGTTGGCTTGTTCTTGTTTTTTTTTCGCCTTTTCATTGTTTGCGATTGGATTTTATCTGTTGATGCGTTATTCATCACATATTCAATGATATATTTAAGATTTATATTGTTTCTTTTTATCATTGTTCAATTCGTTATATTGATAAAATACAGTAAACAGTAACTCAGTCGGAAAGTACATCAAAGCATCCCTACGAAAAAATCAGGTTATAAATCAGGTAATAATAAATTGGTAGATAAATCAGTTGATAAATCACCTGATGTTTTTAGATGATATATCACCTGATGAGATCACCTGATACTATCATGTGCATATTGAAAAAAATCTTTTGTAATGATTTTTATAGCTAATATATCAGATGATTATTTCAGGTAATTTAATTAGATGATAAAACCAGACGATAAATTGGCTGATAAAATACCATAATTAATCAACTTACGTAATCTGGTGATCATGTCAGGTAATAAATCAGCTGAACTAGTCAGGTAATCAATCAGGAGATAAATATGCTGACGTAATCAGGTAATAAATCAGATGATAAATCATGAGAGGAAAGTAATTGATTAATCAGATTTAAGCAAATTATTATTAATAAATCAAGCGATTATATTTGCTAAACTATCATGTCAAAACATCAGGAAAATTATCAAGTCTTTTAACACCTGACTTGTCACCTGATCTTTACAGTAGAAATTGTAAAGAAGGTTAAACCAAAAAGCAGTCACTGCTAAAGTACTCAACATTCAAGCGCGAATCCGCTCGAAAACTAAAGCACACTCTAGCGTATCCGCGTACCCACCTAATGGAAATAAAAGCCCCGACATGCTTCTAAAAACGCGGCCATCAAGAATTCACGCCCTCCCCTCGCGAGCGATCAATTTCTTCCCTCAAAAGTCGCATTCCGCGAGGTCGCGTTATCATTAATCCACCTTCGCGCCGCAACAGCGAGTAATCTTCCCCTGAATTCATCGGGGCATCACGCATCCATCGGTGAATTAACGAATGCTATGCGCGCGCCCTAGAAAAACGTGACCTCCGCGTGTGCATTCTCCGTCGGTGACGAGGAGAAAGTGAGACTGCAGCTCTGCCTCGTGGGAATCGGATGCGCCGACCCCTGCGAGGGGGAGAGAATGTATATGCGGGGGAGCGGTGCCAGAGCCACATGCATATGCAGAGCGCGAGACCGCGCGCACCCCGAGTAACAACTTATGAGTCGTATAACGAGTTCGCTATGCAAGTTCACGAGTATATGTGTGTGTGTGTATGTATGTGTGTGTATGTATGTGCGTGTGTGTGTATGTGTGTGTGTGTGTGTTTGTGTGTGTGTGCGTGTGAGTGTGTGTGTGTGTGTGTATGTACGTGTGTGTGTGTGTGTGTGTGTGTGTGTGTGTGTGTGTGTGTGTGTGGGTGTGTGTGTGCAGAGGTGGATGCTGCTTCTCTTACACTCTGGCGCGATATTCATGAGGTGGCTGCGTTTTAATCTAACGGAGCATTCTCGCAGGTTCCGGGCGACATGCTGCCTGTATACGGAGATGTTTTGCGATTGTAGTAGTATCGGGGAGAGTTTTACATGTTTCCGGATTCTTATGGTAATAATGATAGTGTTATATATTTATAGATAAGTGCGGATGAATTATTTTGTAGATTAGCAGATTTTACGAGTATTTGATTCTCATTTTCCGAGCAATATGTTGATTGTATATATATTCGATTAATATTGAGATAGTATATTTCTATTTAGATGAGTGCATTGATATGGTTTTGTGTTATATGCAAATTCTCCGATTGCTTGATTGAAGCCAAACATTGCCGTTTTATCTAAATAGCGATCTGTGGAATATTCAATGTCCTAATGGATTCAATTTTTGATGGATAAAGAGACATTGATTTTAACGTTTATATAGATACTATCTGAATAATAATATATGATTTTACATACGATATTATTAGTAAATAGCACTTTTTTTAAATGTACTAAAGTGAGTCACTATTATTTCTCCTTTTTATTGTCATGTACTAGTTTACGAGTCATTCATTTATATGGTACATTCCCTTAAAACAAGAATCAATCTTCGAAAGCAATAACAAACATAGGAGCAATTTATTGCGCGCCGGCAGACACGAGAGCTACATGTATGCGAAAGATATATGCGGGAGCTTATGCAGGATCATCGAGATGTTCCGCGGTCGTGTTTGTGCTCTCGGTGTCACTATGTATGCGCGAGGACTTGTTTTACGTACGAGGAGGACTGCGGCAACAGCAGCAGCTAGCTGAGGATAAGACGAGGAAAATATAGGCGCTTGCGCGTTGTATAAACGCGCAAGAACAACCGACCTCGTCGTCGTCGTCGTCGTCGTCCTCGTTAGGCGGATCTCGATGGTTAAGAACCTCGTCACGTCGACGTTGCCGGGAGCGCGAAGCGAGCGCGTTAGGGAGAGATTTTGCATCCGCCTGCCCCACTAGGATTATGCATCCTCGCGCATGACCCGCAATTTCGCGTTCATGCAGATATACGTCAAATCTCGGGACGAATTTTCTTTAATGTCGTAATTTGTCGCTTTGGATTTGGAACATGATTTTGTTGATTGTAATGGGATTTTGATAGAGATTTGTTGCGTGTGAAATAATTGTTGGTATATTTTGTGACAGGTAGGAGATACGTAAGTAGTATGTGATTTCTAAATTATAATGAGATTCTAATCTTGTAAAAGAAGTGTTTAAATATTTACATTTAAAAAGTAAAGAAACATGAGAAGTAATTGACATAATTCATCAGGATTTTTTTTATTCTGTCGAATTGGTCTTAATAGACTATTATTAATTACAGTTTTAAAGAAAATTTGTACAATCAACTTATTCTTCTCTACTCTATAGCCTCCTCAAAAATTTCTTGAAAACCCGATAATACAGAGAGCAGTCACTCCTCATTTGAGCAATCTTTCACTCACATACAATTTGTCCAAGTAACACGTCCATCCAAATTGAAAGAAGCGAGAGAAGCTCCCGGCCGTTTATGGAAATTGCCAGTTTCTGGGCAAAACAAGTGAGTGACACCGCCAGTATTCACCACCCGTCCGCCCTACAGACGACTTACCGACGGTAGCTATATATATCTTCGACCCACCCTGCGCACACCTATATACACGAGAAACGGCCGGGGGCTCATTTTCAACGCAAATCCACGCATTTACACGAATGCAAATGGCAGCCGCAGAGCCTAGTGTGTGTGTGTGTGTGAGACAGCGGCTCTCGAAATAGTTGCGGTGGTGCGAGGCCTGCTGCTACTGCTCTCTCACTGTTTCGCGACACGAAGCCCGTGGCCTGTATACACGCGTATACAGATATACAGCCGGTGCTCGCTCAAAACTTGCAATTTGCATGCGAGGGAAGGGGCAGGGGAAAAAGATGAGCGCCTCTGGATGACCGACCGGCTGTCTCGGCAAGTTTCTTCGGCAAGGTAGGTATATTGCATATGCGCGCCACCGGTGATGGGTTAGCGAGGTTTTTTGGGTTGTTTCGCGAATGCTTTTGTGACTTTGAGTGATTAATGTTTCGGGGAGCTAGCGTTGAGGAGAAATGAAGAAAGATGGACGAATTTAGTGCGATTACTGTTGATTAACGTGGCTCTATGTTTTTACAATATATCGAGCGAATTTGTTCGGTGATATTTTGATGAATGCACTTTTCGCGAGATAAATAATTCATTGGATGAATATGTATAACTGAATAAAAAATTATATTTGATATTCGATATTTAGGCTGGAACGAAATGCGATGTAATTATTCATACGGAATTTTCAATTCGAAATGCGAAATACTCAAATTTCGAAGTTTCATGAAACCTTTATTTAGCACGGTTGTATAAATTACGTCTGAATTATTCCGTATTCATCAAGTGTTTATTCAGTCATCGAATGGAAAATTAATTTTCATTGTTGCTAATATTCTGCGCCATCAAAGTGCACCGAAAATCAATGAAACAAACTTTATATGTGAACGTCATTAAAAGTTATTGAAAAAACATTTCATTAATGAGGTTTTGCAATTTTCAATTAAAAAGTGTCGAAAGTAAATAGAAATACGGAATTGTTTTTCATGTTTCGCATTCAAATTTTTTTATTGTTGAATTTTTATTACTTTATTTAATTAAAACTACCGCATAGTTGCTTATTTTAAGAAGTTTTTCTTGATTTTCCACCAAAACATAACCTCAAAGGTCACGTAGTTCCTCATAACAAGTAATTTACGGTCTTAAATTAAGAAAATTATTTCTTTTATTTCATTAAGAATTTATTATGTTTTATGTGTTTCTTATTGCAAATGAGCATGCTTTTTAAAGTAAGATTCCTAATTCTTATTTTAAGTATTCAATTCTTATAACAAATAAAATGAATGCTCTCGTTTCTTATTTTAAGACCAAAAAGATGTAAGATACAACAGACACAAGCAGTCCTTTTACTACGTAACAAACTAGACTAACGCTGCAACCGGACACACATACACACAACAACTCGGAAGTAAGACTCACTGCACTGCTCGTGGTAGAGAACGCGTGTCTCGCGGCGATGCTGGCAGGCCTCGAGGCGCAGCTTGCACTCGTTGCCGTAGCTGATGCCGTCGTCGCCGCAGACGGGCTGGAATTCCGCGCTGCAGCTCGGGCACTCGCAGCTTGCCTCCTCGCTGTTGATCTCGGTGCACACGGCGCCCCACTGACAGATCTGCGAAAGTAGCCGGGTTGCTTGTCGCTGTTACCTGCCGTTTAACTTTCGATGGATGGATTCGCGATAGTGAGAAAGGTGGATAGGGACGAGGAGGATCTCTAAGCACGAGGTTTTCTCAGTTGCGTGTGGGGATGTTCGCATTGTTGTCTTTTGGAGATGTATTTTTGAGAAGATTTTTAAGATCCTTGTGGGATTTTTAGCGTAACGTTAACAGTTTCTGATCAGAACCCAATTCCTGATCATTTCTTCGCATTTTGTTCTTCAATCTGCTTATAAATAAGTAATGGTTCAAAACTTAACGAATATTTATTGTTAACTAACCAAAAGTGTGTATTGTAGGTCTAAAAGGTTTATGCAAAATATACGTTTTTTTAAATAAGAGTTGACCAGGGATAGATATTATAAGGAGAGCACCACAGCTCCTACAAAGGAATTTAGACAAGTGTTGCGACTAATGTTGCTTAAATCGTGAGATAAGTTTAAAACATTGGTATTATTCATATACGCAATGTTAAAATTATTTTATATATAGAATATACTAGCAAAGTTAATGAAACGGGTTATATCTCTAGATATGGACAGCATTAGTCGTTCTGACCTGCCGATCTTTATTTTTAGATATCAAAAGACAGCTTCATTAAAATTTGAAATCCGAAGATGTGATACGGTCCTTGTTAGCTGATCAGAATTTGTTTTCGTAAATTTTCAATAATACTTTGATAAAAAAGGCTTAAATCAAACTGAACAGAAATAAAACTATTTGAGATGTTATTTTAATATGTCGATATCTGTCATGTTCTCAAATAAAGTCAATCAAACACGTTGGGATGATTGTCTTACGATGTCCTATTGAATCAAAATGTAATATATATTATTTATTGTCAGAGTTACATTTTACATAGAGATCCTCCTGAAAGGAAACTGTCAGTTCTATTTTAAAGGTATGAATAAAAGATTTTTAAAATAGGAATAGAGGTAAAGAAGAATTTCTCCACGGTATTATATTTTTGTTGAAGATAAGCAGTAGGGTTTCTTCAAACACGTTTTGTAAATGCATTTATAACCATTTCTCATTAGGCTAACTAAGAAAACGTCATTAAATTATTTCGCTTGTATAAAATAAGAATAATTCTGGAAAGCTCGTCTCTAACGTCTCAAGCATACCGTCTCCTAAAGTGCCACTTTAATTTTCGTCTTCATCTTAGCTACGACAGCGACGCGAAGAGAAAATAAACATTCCTGCAACTGGAACAACGGCCTCAAACGGGTCAAGATGTTACGGTAGCGAAGAAACTAGGCCATCGACGAATTCTCACTTCTCTACGACAACTGCGCGGCATCCGACGCATCTCCCCGATGAATGCAGAAATAAAAGCACGAGGAATCCGATTGAACGGATAAAAAGCCGAAGTAATGCGCGGATAGAAGAGGAGAGAAAAGGGTACGTAAGAGAGGGAATAAGAAGAAGAAACGCGGTACACCCGATATAACTGTCGTAATTGGCGCGCGCGGAACGCGTCTCTCTCTCTCTCGTGCGCTTTTCCCCCTTTATTTCTTGATTCTGCGCCGCCTGCTCTGCGGTCGGCGCGGGGAAGACGACACTCGCGACCTCATTATCTCGAGCCTTGTCTCCTCGTTGCGCATTGCGATAATGACGCTGTTGAATTATCATTAAGGGGATAAGGAATAACGCCGTAGAGGAGATGGGTAAGACAAGGGAAAAGAGATGGTCGAGAGAGAAGTAAAGAGAAAAAACGAAACGACGCGTCGTAGGCGTTTTGACGATCGGAATTCAGCGGTCGAGAAGATCTTTTTCTTGCTGGTGTTCGAGTGGAGCTTTTTATTGCACAATATCTTTGGGGGTCGTCCAATTAGTGGCGATTGTTCTTTATGGTTACAATGCGTATATAATAAATGGAATGAGGAGGTTACAAATGCTAGATGTGAATATTTTACGATTTGTAAAATTAAAAGTTGTCAGACGTAGAGCCCAACGAAATAATCTACAAGATTTTTGCGTCATCTCTTTTTCAGGAGCAACAAGATTTTCAATTTGGTATTACTGATTGGGAAATCTTTCGTATGATTTGAAATAGGAATATCCGTTCTGATTGGATTAATGGTAGAGATGAAATTCAATATAATTGGACAAATATAATTATTTCTGCAGATACAATGAACGTCAAGTCTTTATCCATTATCCCAATAGTATTGAATATCCTGTAGAATAATAAAATAATTAAAAAGTTTTAAATATTCGACTTTAAATTCATATCGCCATATAAAATTGTTAACATTAACTAATGTGACCGTTACAGTAGTCACTTTCAAATCAAAGTTCCGCTTCAGTAATTCAAGCCGAACCTCAATGGAATCAGTATATGCATTCAATGTTCACCCGATTCGCTTAAATCACTAGGCTGTTAAGAGCCTTTGAGAAATGATCGTAAATGCATTGGTTTAAAGAGTATCTAGTGGCACCCTTTGACGAAAATCCCCTCTCGCCCACTCTCTCTTGAGCGGAGCGGACCCTCGACAGTTCAGTCACTTGCTTGTAATCGAGTCCTACTCGATTGCCGTTCGATTTTCGAAGGCGTGTGAACGCCAGGGGGATTTCAATCAACCCTTCAGTGACCATGTTCTTTGAATCTAACGCTTGAGAAAATTGACGTTGCAGGAAATTAGAAGACGTCTAAGGGGTTCAAATAAATTTTACTTAAATATTGGATATTCCGAATTTTTGTTAACTTACTATTTTTTCAATAATTCAAATATTATTATTGATAATATGAGATATATTGTATATTTTATATTAGTTACAAAACTGTTCTACTTATTAATGGAAGTTTTTTAATTCTCATAATTATCTGTAAACAATCTTTCAGTAGGTACTAAAATATTTATGAATACTCAATACGAATAATAGTGACATTCGAATGGTGACTAAAGATTCATTAAGTTTGGGAACAATCCAAATTGGTACATTAACATATCAAATTAAACAATCCTGTTCACATTAGCATTATACTTTTACAGATGCCACGTATTTCAATTCAACAGATTACCCGTCGGTACGCGAAATTTACCGATGACCACCGAAGAGTAAACGAAAAGGGATCAATGGACCTTAGGACTGGACTGCAAAGGGTATGTTGTATAAGCTGTTACATGCGAAAGGCATCGAGGGTTGAGGGGGAGGGTCAAACCTTCTCGGAGCAGGGTCCCTTGGAGCCGCAGGTGCCGACGTAGGCGAGCTCGATGCCGGTACTCTGCGTGCAGGCCTGCCTCTTGAGCTCGCAGAGCGAGGCGTAGGTGGTGCCGCCGCGGGCGCAGACCGGCCTCATTACCTGCTCGCATTCCGGGCCGCACGCGCACTTGGCGATGCCGTACTTATCGATCGTGCACTGCTCCTGTGGCCCGCACTTGGCGCCGTCGCACGGGTTCACCCCTGTGTGCACAGGAGCCAACAGAAAGCCACCAGTCAACAACCGCTGTCTACATAGCCGCGCTGTCTCGTTACCAACCATTGTGCCTTTTTGCTCCCACAGTGCTGTGTCTGCATGTCTGTGTATACATGGTTGTGTATGTATATGTATATATGTATACGTATACATGTATGTATGTGTATGTGTGTATGTCCATGTATTGGTGTATGTGTATGATTATATATGTGTATTTGTATGTATGTGTATGTGTAAATATTTGTATGTATGTAAACATATGTCTGAGCATGTATATTTATGTATACGTGTATGTATACAAGCATATGTTTCAGTATGTATATTTATGTATACGTGTATGTATACAAGCATATGTTTCAGTATGTATATTTATATATACGTGTATGTATACAAGCATATGTTTCAGTATGTATATTTATGTGTATGTTTGTATGTGTGTTACAGGTAGGTTTTATTATTTTGTGGGAAAAAGAGCATATTGGTGAAAGAGGAATTCTGCACACCAGGGAAAATTGAATATTTGGAGAATGATGTAGTGACATGTGGGAGGTAAGATTTTTCAAGGTGCAATGGAATGGACGTTGCCTGTGATTGTTTATGCTCTCGAGAAATGTATATGTTTGTCGAATGATACATGGTCGTGTGAGAAATACAATTTTTGAATATGTGATTTGAGTTTTTCAAATCAAAGTTATAGTTATATTTTAAATTGAAATCATGGAATCAATTTATAAATTTGTAAATTTTTAATAAACTAATTACGTAGATAAAATATTTATACCCACCTTATAAATGCTATTTAAAATGTAATTTTATAACCATTAAGTAGAATGTTATTGTTAGTTCAAGTACCAGTAAATTTAGTAGCTTAAGGAGTGTTATTCTCAACACAAAATCAAAGTTAATTATGCAGACTGAATCCATTATCGATAGCTCCGGATAATACGAATTCCACCAACCTCTTTAAAATTCTTCGAACTCACAACATTTTCAATCTAATCAAAGCATTACTTACGAGTTTTTCCGATACCCGGTACCCTGATCGAAATTCAATTCATTCGCCAGCCCGAAAAAGGTACGCACACACCCTCCTTTGAAGGCATACGTCGATAACGAACAAAAAAAAGGAAACGAGAAAACAAACTTTATCCGCATTATTAGGAGCCATCGATGCACCGGTGGCAGCATTGCATTATCGAAATCCAATGACCCAGCGTCAGTATTATAGTGCAGCGTTGCACAACGTCTATTACACATGCGCGCGCGCTCGCGTTTGACAGTGAATAAAGCTAACGCTCGGTTACGTCGGTGCTCACCGGAATTGCAGGCACCGTTGTAGATTTTGCGCAGCTGTAGCCGAGAGCGGCACGCCTCCTGGTGCAGCTCGCACTCGTTCGAGTAGGTTTTGCCGTCGCTGCCGCAGACCGGCAAGATCTCAGCTGGGCATTGTTCGCTGCAGCGACAGGCCGGCTGCCGCGAGCTGTCCAGCTGGCAGACCTCTGGCTCCGCGCACTGCACGCCCGTGCACGGATCTGCAATCATAAGAGTGGATGTGCGTGGATTATATAAGTGGAAAGGAAGGTTAAGTGGATTTTATCGTTATATGGAGGTTTCAGAATGAGTGGGTTGACTCGGTGGGTAGATATGATACCCACGTGTACAGTTCAGAGGTGTGTGACATGCACTTTAAAAAAAAATAATGTAAAATTCAACTGCTGAGTTCTGGAAATAAAGCGAACACTCAGTAATGTAATTTTCAATGATCGTGTGTAATTTCACATTCCCGATTTCCAGCTTCAGAGTTTGAGGTTAGGATGAAAATACGCAAGTTAAAATATTTGAATCTAGAGCTCGTAGGCGCTCGTTTTCTTTTCTATTATACTTTAAACTTAATTTATTGGTAAACCTCTAATTAATTAATTGCATTAGTGCCCAAATGACCGACTTTTGCACAAGTTTCAGAAATTTTCCAGTTCTTCCAATTTCTAGTATAATTTATGTCGAAGCTGTATTTTTACACAAAAAGTTGAATTCTACTACACTGAAAGCTGTACTTTTACACAATCTGGGAATGTAAAATCGCTAACTCAGCAGAGGTCGCTTTATTTCCAGCACTCAGCAATTGCAATGTACATTTTTTGTTGAATTATCAATTGAGTGCCCTTTGTTAAAAATATACAGTTATGGGTTGTGTTCAATTACACTACGTATTGAAAATGACATTACTAAATTAATAACGTTTCATATATCTAGTAATGTATATTTTTGACACGATTTGTGTCATTTTATATTGCCACGTCAAATTTAAGAGCAGATGAGGCGGCAAAAAATGAAACTAACGATGCGAATAAGTCTGTACAAATAAGAAAAGTACAAGTTTAAAAGGTGTAAATTTGAAGACAAACAGTTGGATTAAACACTGCTATGGGAGCTAACGTTTTTTTAGAGTTATCAAATATAAAGGAGGATATCCATGGATGGATTTTGCCGGATCCAGGTAAAATATAGACAGGGGATCTACAAAACTGATATATCTCTAGACAAAAATTTCCTTCTGTATGAAATCAAAAGCATAGGACAAAATGAATTTTTTAAATTTTTACTACTGATTGATTGCCTGATAAAATCTTGACTTTTTCACTTATTTTATCGGATTTGGCCCTCGTTTTTTGAAGTTTACCTTCACTTTCCTCGATTAATTTTTGCTTTTTATGTTCACATTTTGACAAGTCTCAGTTATATGTTGTGTACTTCCCCCTGCGTTTCTTGATTTACTAAGCATCAATGGACATCCTCCTTTGACTAAAAATTAAAGGATCTTAAGATATTTTGGTACGTTCTTTCAGTGTCTGGGGTCAGTTTTGAAGTAAAGCAACAAGAATGTAATGAAAATAAGTTTTTATATAATAGTACCCACAGGTAAATAATTAAGTGTAAGTTATAATTTTTTTTTGTTTAAGAAAATTTGGAACTCATCAATAGATTTTCTTAAATTATTAATAATATGAAATGTACATGAAGAACTTCGTAAGAAATCTAGATTTGCAATAACCGTAAGACTTTTCCTATCTAAACTTACAGTATTTAATTGTCATTTGACTCCCATTTAACGGTACACTCCTCACTCGAAGCGAGGGCTTAAATGTCGTCTTAATTGGCGAACTCGCGTATACGGCAGCGGCGCAAACTGCGAAACGGTAAGAAACGATCTCGCGACATTAACGACGCCCAATGTCGGCTCGAGAATCTCATTATCCATTTTCTTCGGCGTTGACGGTTTCCGAGTGCAATTATCTTTCTTCGGCTCCAGCGTCTTTACGACAACGACGATGACAACGACGACGACAAGATTGCCGAGAAATTACACGAAACGCGAGGCGCTCTTTCGCGCGACAGTGATTAATAACCACAGCGGCGGCGCCGGTGGCGCAGCGAGACCAATCTTTGTGCGGAGCCGTGTAAACCAATATCGCCGACGACTGATTTATACGTATACAAACTGCGGGAGAAGGATGGAAAGAAAGATTCCAAGAGCTCGCGAGCGATTTCGCGAGATGGCACGGTTTTTGCGAGGGAGCGAAAGGGGGTAATTGGAGTTTAAGGAGAGTTTGATAATGTCGGGTCCTGAAAAATGATTTCTGTGATTGTTATGGTATTTGACACGTTAAATTACATGTTTCTTGAAGATATGTCAAGGTACTGTTTCTTCAAGATATACAAGGTATGTCAATAGTAATTCAGCCTTTTTATTATTTCTAGTCTTTTCTTTTAGTAATTAATGTTATTTTATCAAAATTATACAGAAATATTTTGAATTTTTATACAAGTTGCCAGGAATTTTGAAAAATTTATTTTGCGTTGAATAATGAGCTATAGAATTTAAGCATACAAATATTTTAAAGCTATTTTTATATTATGATATCCACTAGCTAATTAATTAATTATACGTTGACTTATTGGCAGCGGAGTATCCGCTGTAAGTTGATAATATTCGAATTTGGTTAGACGGAGCGTGTGTCAGTTATAAAATCTCAGTTTTCTCTTCAGTATAAAATAAAATTATTATAAAATTCAATTTTATTATTTAATTAGAGAACTAATGAGATTGAATATTACCCGCTGCATCCGATATCAAGAAAATAATCAAATTACATTTTATAAAAATATCCAACGGCAACTGAGACTTAAATTTATTATCAGTTATTAATTATTAAATTAATTATTTAATTATCAGTTGTTGTTGGATATTTTTGTAAAACGTAATTTAAGCAACTCCTGTATGTATAACTAACTAACAAAATTATGAGAATATATCTTCTAAAAATGAAGTATTTTCAAACTCTTCATGCACATATATATTATATTTATTTCCACGTGTAGCTTTAAATCATTCAGTAATCTAATATTTTACTTAAAAATTCGTAACAGATTCCTCATAATTATTGATTTATATAACCGTATCCCTGGTACAATTAATCAATCCTAAATTTTTTTAAATGTACGAATACCTAAAACAATACATTGACTTACCTACAATCTGTAAGAATTTCAATTTTAATCAATTCCACTCTATTTCCCTAAAGCAAAATCCATATTCAGTAAAAGCAAATCCATTGCAAAATCGAACCCAACACGCTGTTGTACAAAATTCCCTCAAAGTCCACTAAATTCCACTCCTCCTGCTCTGCCCATCAGAATTCTCAGAATCAAGTTCCGCCAACCCTATCCGCTCCACCGAAAGCTGCCATAAAATCCGCCTTATCCTCCACCCGCACCCTCCCAAGTTCACCTCGCGAAGGAAGTAAGAACCGGCAGAGCACCACGCCTAGACTCACCTTACCACCAGCAGCAGCACGAGAAAATCGCAGACGCGAATCCCCCCCCCCCACGATATTAGGCAAAGTTATATCGGACGTGCGCGCGGGGCCGCCGAGCATAGAGAATTCGCGGGGCGTGGAGGCCACCTCCGCCAGATTAATCTTCGCCGCGCGGCCCCGCGAAAGGAAGTTCGGATTCCGTTTCCCGCGGCTAGCTGGCATGCTACGCTGCCGGTACTGGGCAAACTACCAGGGTTGAGGGTGTATAGGTGCGCTGCGAGGGTAGCTGGATTAACGTTACAGTCCACTGGAGCGGCTAAACTCCTTCGTTCGCTCGCTGGCTCGCGATCTTTCGAACTGGACTAGGCTGGCCAAAGTGTGTGTGCGTGCGTGTGTGTATGTATCTGTGCACGTGTGTATGTGTGTGCACGTGTGTATGTGTGTGCACGTGTGTATCGGTGCGGTGTGTATGAATGGATAAGTCAGTATATAAATGTGTATGCGTTTGCGTTCATGTATGTATGGACATGTACGCGTGTGTGTGTGTGTGTGTGTGTGTGTGTGTGTGTATTGTATGTATGTATGGATGTATGTGTACGAATGTATGGATGTATGCGTATGTGCTTATAGGTGTAGGTGAGTGTGTATACATATATATGTGTACGTGTGAGTATTTATATATGTATGTGTGTGTATTTATGTATGTATTTATGCATGTGTGTATTTATGTATGTATTTATGCGTGTGTGTATTTATGTATGTATTTATGCGTGTGTGTATTTATGTATGTATTTATGCGTGTGTGTATTTATGTATGTATTTATGCGTGTGTGTATTTATGTATGTATTTATGCGTGTGTGTATGTATGAGTTTATATGAGCTGTTATCAGTATATAAAATATATATCAGTGTATACTATATATTGTATGCTAGTTCAACTAATGGAATTTCACGTATTCGCTTTCCCTTCGTGTTGGATGCTAAAGATACTGTGTAGCTGGTTTCGCGGGTTCATGGACTTCTTGGCAGTTGGTTGAGATTCATGTGTAGCTATTCAGCGATTGCGTTCTCTTTAAATTTAGAAGCGAAAATCTAGCTAGCAAGCATGGCTAGGTCTAGGTGATAAGTTTGATCGCCGTGATCGTAAATGTATTTCGATTGATACCAAGTGCCGCAAAATGTTGAATAGTCAAAGTATGGAAACTATAATTGCGTAAACTAAGTCCCGTAAATAAATTAATGTAGTAGTAACATATCTACTTTGACAAGATATTTGAAGATAAAAATGATATTTGGTCGTATGAATGTCCGTAAAACCGATAACTGCATAAATTCACGAATACAATTTAAATTTACGAAGAATTTACTCTATTGCTCGGTTCATATAATCGTATTAAATGAGAATCTATTGGTTCTTATGATCTAGAAAAATGATTTATCTCATCATTTTAATAATGGTGTCGATTCTATACAGTATACCATCATTATAGTGATGGGAATAATAATTTGGTTATATAATTTATAAATAAGAAGTCTTATTATAAGTTTATACAGCAGTATAAATAAGAAATCTTTCTCTAGGGACTCATAATAATGTGGTAAAAGATGAAGCCCGTGGTGACCGATAGATTATCATTTTATAAAATTAAATTTAGTTCAATTGTCTTGGAAGTTTTATTTCCTAAAAGGTAGATTAAAAGTTTAGATTTTATTTTGTATATTATAAAAATTATTGCGTATATTTTTATAGATTTAACTTTATTTTCAGTACGACTAAAGGAATGACCCCCAAATAACCTCGACATATTTTCATCAAACGCATTTGACCATAAATGCAAAGAGCAAGAGCAAAAAACACAATCATCCTTTCCTAATATTGAATCCACGCAAACCACGCATTAAACGCCAAGTCACGCCTCGCGCATTCACAATTCCACCCAACACACCCTCGAAAATCAAACCATTAAACTTTCCTTCATACCACATGTGCCTCTCTCCTTACAAAAGAAAATTTCAAGCCTTCTCTTCCAGGGAAAATAAGAGGTAGAAAAAGAGGAACGAGGAGTTAGTCCGTCTCTCGCAATATCCACGCCCTCGTCTTTCCAACTTTCAATTTGCCCCGCGCGTCTGCGGGTATATAAGTTATACGAAACGCTCGCTCGCGAGTTGAAGCGTCTCTTTCCCTTCGGCTCTGTGTCTCGACCGCGTTGTAATGCGCCGCAGGCGCGGTCTGTTTCAAAGGATCGCGCGCGGGCGCGGCACTTGAAGCGATAAAAGTGCGTTTAAAATTCTCGCGCGCGCGGAGGCCCGCCGCAAGGCAATTGTTTTCCTTTTTCGCTCGTGACTCTCTCTTTCTCTCGCTCTCCCACTCTCTCTCTCGCACCCTTCGAGTCTCTCACCCCCGCGCATTTTAGCGAGCTTTTTTACTTTCGGGGTTCCTTCTTTTTTTTCTACCTACTTTAGAGTCGCGATCGCGCGAGAGTTCCATATACCGTTTTTATTGGATATTTTGCTTTGCCGACTTCACGCATATTTATTGCTTTTAATACGCCTTATATCGTCTGTATGCTTTTAGTTTGAGCTTAAAGTAGTGCAGAGAAAAGATTTTATCTTAAAAACTGCGAGAAATAGAGTAAATTAAGCGATGATATTGATTGCAGTGGTAATTTATGTATGATTCAAGTGAAATTGAAGTGTTTAATTAATTAATAAACACTCGGTTAGTTTATTGTTAATTGGTGAATATTATCTAATAGATGAATATCAAATCTGTGATGAATAATTAATTAAATGTTTAATCATTCAACAATTAATATAGGTGTGTATTTGAGCCGCATACACAACAGCAATGTGCTTCAGAATCAGCAATTTTGCATTTAGAAATTTATCTCTACCAGAAATATTGACTTTTATCATATCATAGGCAATAATGCCCAAAAAAAGAGTTGAGTCATAAAGAAGGAAAACTTCTTATCTCCCATCTCGCGACTCCTTTTTTTTCCCTCTTCGCAACCTTCGAGCAGCGCTAATCTTCAAAGTTGCTCCAAACTTTCGCGGTCGTCTCCGGTCTCTTGACGTCCCCCTTATTTCGTCCTCTTGCCTCTCGATCTACCCTCCCTCGTCCTTTCTTTCATTCTTTCTTTCTCGTCGCATCTGTCGAACGATCGCGAGTCGAGGCCCCGATGCATCCTCCCTCGGCTCCAGAGAGAGAGAGAGAGAGAGAGAGAGAGAGAGAGAGAGAGAGAGAGAGAGAGAGAGAGAGAGAGAGAGAGAGAGAGAGCGCGAGAGAGCGAGAGCAAGTTAACCGCGCGAGGACTGTAATGACGACGATAATCGAGCCGCATTATAAAGCTCGGTTATAAAGGAGAGTTGGAAGGAGGGTAGGAGGACTCTTTTCGAAGGCTCTTAAAGTTTTCTTTTTTTACGGAGACAGTCTTTCTCTCGCTCTCTGGTTGCCGATAAGTCGAAGGAGGTAAGGTAAAGATCTCTTTTTTTTTCGTCGTTTTATGGGAAAGTACGGAAGATTGATACCTTTTTTTGAGCTCCTTTTTTGTGCTTCGGGCTACTGCCATTAAGATAATCATTAATTTCATCTATAATTAGAGGTTTATTAATGGCCTTATTGAGAACTGTGTTTCAGAAGTTTCGAAAGTAGGTAATCCTTTATTCCATCATTTATTAATGTCAATAGTGCTTTGAAACTCTTGAAATATTTTAAAAAAGATAGATAACAAAGTTTTTATTCATTTGTAAGAAGTTTGAGGATATTATATTTGTACTATTTACAACAAAATAATCTATAATGATATAAGATTAGTTTCAGAATGCAATACACGATATAGATAGATTATCTATTATAATAAAGAATCAAGAAATCAGTTGATGCTCTTCTCAAATAACACTTTAGCTCCCAAAGCCAACGTATCAAAAATTTAAATTTCTGCCTACACAAGCGTGTAATAGAACACAGCTTAAAGAATCATATTTTCCCAACGTCATCCTCCCCCCAAGACTTTACCCCGAAACTCGCGTAAAACAAGTCTTGCGACGCTGCTAAATATTTATCAACTCTTAATTAATGGTAATGCCCCCGAAGCATAAAACACGCTGCAGTCAACTTCTCCCCTAAACTTTGCCTTCTCGACGCACGCACGCGCATAAATATGCATTCCCGCCATGACGGTCCTCTCTTTTTCCACTTAAAGGTTACTCTCGAGCTTCTTTTTTAAAAACACGCGCAAAATTCGAAAAGCTGCTCACGGTACCTGCCACGAGGCACACTCGAGGAAGAGTAAGGAAGTCAGACACGTATATATGCTCGCCTCGTTGAGCTGTCGCGAGAGAGAGAGGTTCGCGCTTCGGTGACACTGTCCCTTTTTCGTAGTGATCCGTATCCGCCGCTGCGTCTTGACCTACTTTTCAGAAAGGGGGGGAAGCTTTCTTTGGCTGGGAATACGTTTGCGAATTCCCGATGCCGTTTGAGCTCGACTGAGTTTCGGGATATTTCTGTCTCTCGATTTCCTGCCTCGGTCTTGGATGGTTCTTTTGCTTTCATTGTGGAGAATTCGAGGAGGTCCGAGGACGAATGAATTCCAGTGGAGTGACGTGCTTTTACGCTTTTTCGCGCTGCTTTTATTGGTAGAGGAGATGATCGAAGTATTTTTAGAAGGTATGTTATTTGTGAGCTTGGGTCATGGAAAAACTTTAATAAGCGTAAAAATTAAGAAACTTTGTGTTTAAACACAATAAATTTGACTTGTTTAAGCTCTACTTTGTTAATATGCAAATTTCGAAACATTATGTGCTAGAGAGAATTGTTTGTTTTATATACATAACAAATATATTTCATAAATACTAGCTCTTAATATTTATTGAAGAAATTAGTAATCGTTATGAATAATGTAAGAGACAGATAAGTTTATTATGTGTTGATTCTAGCATATGCTTTTACGAAAAGGAAATTCGAAATAATACGATTCGCAATAATTGAGAGGAATATGATTTTTTTGCGAGGTCAAGCTGTGAATTGGTAATCATAGCAACCGTTAAACGAATGTAAATACGATATTCGACAATTTACGACTGTGATATCGTAAGTAAGTCAGGGTATGTCTACACAGCTTTACGAACGAGTCCAGTAGATAGACCTGGGACGAAACGCATAGGTTATTTATTAGGTTATATTCCAATTTCCCGTCCGCTACAAATAGAATACATGGATGACCAAATTATTAGAAATATAAAATACTCAATAACGAACAATAGTTACCAGCTGATTATGTTTGAAATTTGTTTGCTGTCTTAACATCAAAATAAATATATTTGTGCAATTATGAAGCTTAATATTTACTTTCAATATTTCGACAAATTTTAATTTGTTAGAACTTTTATGTAGTGTAATTTCAAAAGATTGTTTTACACGATGTTTCCAAATTCTAATTTTCAATACTTTATAAAGATTATTAGATTAGTAATAGAACAATACATCCAACAAATATTATAAATTAAAGAAATAAAAACGAAAGACATTAAATTGTATAGGTACCTGTACAATACATATTGGATATAGATACAATTATTTCCATACAAAAAAAAACAATCTAACGTGAACTTATTAAGAAATGTTTTTATAATTATATTCTATTTATAAGGGGGATGTTTAAAAAACTGTTAGTTTGTGGTCAGCTCTGTAAAATCATACTTCTTTATTTACAGACTTGTATGTATGTTTAAGGGTAAAAATTATAAGTTCAGTACATTATGGATACGTATAAAGGCATATTAAACTAACTAATTTTAAAATAAAAATATGCCACGGAGCTGATACTTTGGGTCAATTTGACGAGTATATATTACAAAGGATGCCAATTTTGATATCTAATATTATTTAACATTGTGTAAATATATTATATTCATCGCACACAATTGCAAAATTTAAATTATTTTTCTTCTTAATAATAATTATAAGAGGAGCCGTAAAAACTAACATTTAATAAAAATCGTCTATATGTATTTCTAATAATTTACCTCACTCCTATCGCTAACAAATACCTTATAAATCAATGTACATTACATTAGACATTCTGAAGCATCTGTATATTCATCTATATACATCGATAGAAGTGGATGAAGCGAGTGAGTGCAGTGTTTCTCAGACAGGTGCTGCTTTGAGAGGACGTTGCGATCTTCACACTCGAACGTGTCGAAATAAGGACGCGAGCTTTGCCAGCTGCAAATGCAGCATCTGCTGAAAATAAGAACTGGATGCCGCACTCCGGCAGTTGGAAACTCAAACTCAAAGCGAGTCGGGCCGAAGAAAAAGAAAAACGAGCTCGCAAGGAGAAGTGAGGAAATAACGATTGAAAGGTCCCGAGCGAGAACAAGATGTTACTTTCAAGAGTTTGGAGAGTATGGAGCCCTTTAATATAACGATGTTTCTAATTTTTAACGAGCAAATTCGTTCCCATCATTACCGTGGTAGTATAAATTTTCGATATTTTCAATCTCATACTTTGTTCTCTACGATTGGATCGATTCATCATACTTAATAATTTCTCCCACGTATTTCCGCGAACCATGTAAATTTAATCACACTAGAGTAATCGGCGTCGGCAAGAATCATCTCCCCGCAAAATCATCGTACCCCGGGGACTATTAAAAAGCATTGCTTTGCCATATCGAGCGCTGAAACATCGCTGGTTCCCCACTCATCCCGAGCAGTAATTTCCTTAATTAAAAAAGATTTCCGCCGCGCTCGCTTGCGCGAATCATAGATATCCCCGCGGTCTCAATTTGAATAATTATAATATATTAGACGATCGAAGAGCGGCCTTTTGAATAATTAATCGACTCGAGAGCCGTGCGCGAAATTCCGAGCTTTATTTTCTCCTGCATACCTCCGTGCAAAAATCGTGAAAATCGCCCGGCCGACTAATTAGAGGAAGTGCGAGATGGGACAGTTCGAGACCTCGCCGCATGCGGTTTATTTATAATTCCTTTACGAGGAGAGAAGAAAAAGACGCCGTGATCCGCGCAGATGGAAAAAAATAATCTTTTGCCGTGTATATATAGCGTCGATTCGAGGAAACGATCGGAAAAGGAAGAAAGAGGCGGTGCAGAATGAGCGCTTCACCGGAGATTCATATTCAATTAGCGAAAAGCTCGTAATCAATGCCAAGAGGAGGAGAGTAGACGTCGCCAAGTAGCGGCAAAAGTAGCAGAAATGTTTATGTAAAGGGAACGCTTCGCTTCTCCGTTGCCACAGCTTTTTTCTATATTCTGTTTCTTATTTTCTGTGTACAGTAGGTAATGAAATTGAACTTGAATTTAATTTTTAAATAATTTATTTTAATAATTTATTTTAATAATTTATTTTACACTACATTTTTCAAATAAAATATAATTAATTACAATCCATTATTATGTTATTATGTTCCACGAATATGACTGTATAAAAAGATATAACATTTTTTTAACATTTAATAAATCCTATTAAAGCATTAGAACATTTTATTTTGTAATACAACTTGCGATAATTGATAAATATTAAATATTCGGAAAGATAAAATTGCATAAAAGTAATATTTGAAAAGACATTTTATGGAGAATGGAAAATTCTAAAAAGTTAAATTTGGAAAGAAAGAAATTCGGAAAATATTAGTATTGAATATAGAAATATTGAATGACCAAAGTATAGAAAAAAAATTCGTAAGGGAGAAAATATGGAAAATAAAAATTCATAGAGACAAAATATTGAAATTCAATAATTTTATAGATTAAAATATTGAACAGTGTTAATTTTCTTTTTTTCAAACAAACGGGTATTACTACCCTTATCAAGTTACTGATTTGCATATCAAATTTTCAATATTTAATCTATAAAATTATTGATTTTCAATATTTTGGCTCTACGAATTTTTATTTTCCATATTTTCACCCTTACGAATTTCTTTTGTCTATACTTTGGTCTTTCAATATTTCTATATTCAATACTATTATTATTCAACGCTAATATTTTCCGATTTTTTTTCTTTCCAAATTAAACTTTTCCAAAATTTTCCATTTTCCATAAAATATCTTTCCGAATTTTGCTTTTATGCAATTTCATCTTTCCGAATATTTAACAACCTCCGATTATAGAACATTTAAATCTTTTGTGTATGAATTAAATTTAATAAAGCATAATCATAAATGAAATCCGCCATTATACTTATATAAAGAAGTTTTTTTATAAAATATATACTAGAAAACATAAAACTTTAAAATATCTACTATGAGTAGATAATACCAGATCACGTAATACCTCGAGTATGAGAGGTATATGTATAGCTGGGTGTATCATTTATTTTATAACCGCATCATATCGAGCGATCATTTTTCATCTGTCTCATAAAATCAGCTTGTCAGTTTCCTAGTAGCTTAGTTTCCTTTTTTTAACACTTAGTTTCTTTGTGTACACGAAGTTTATCTTTAATCAATACGATATTTCACAACTTTTTATACGTTATTAAGATAGTTCTTGCACGAAACTGAAAATTACCTGAAATTGAAATCTATTGTTGATAATATTAATAGTTACGAATCTGCGATAATTACAATTGTATTGATGATCAAATCTGCAAGATAATTAACTTTGGAAATTGGGTTTTTGGGCAGATTTAGGGAAAATTCATTTTGAAACTTATAAGTCATTTGTGGCTTAGATTAGTTATTTGAGCTTTACGACAAAATTATGTCATGAATGTGCACAATACATACCAACTTGAAGAAATTACTTTAAAGAAAACGTAAGTTCTATATATTTGATATCCTGTATTCAATTATGTGGCTTCGAGGCATGACGATTTGAATAAAGCTTGAAAGTCTGCGCATCTAGTTGGGCATCAAATACAAACATAACCATACATTTGAATATAAGAATTTCTTTTTCGTTTCTTTGCAAGATAGCATAACAATGCAATTATGTTGTTATGCCTCGAACGTTTGCCACATGAACTGAAACGATTATGCTATATATACGAAACGTACGCATTCCATGATAATCTTAATTTTCGTAAAAATGGACTTAAGCAGTTATGCCTCGAAGCCACAGCATTTATCTACGATGAACTCTATTGTATTAATACGCTAAATTGTGTTATCGATAAGTAGATATATGCCTTACCTCTACAGATAATATACAGAATATGAAGTATATTCCATCATTTTAGACCGAAAAAGTTAACTTTATTAGTTAGTTCAACGCACTGTATGTTTCACTGTATTTTATGTTATTGAATGTAACTTTTTCAAGTTACTGGTTAGGTATCCAACTTTCCAGGAGAGGAGTGATAGAATACCTCAAACAAACAAGTATATATTCATCAATAATATTGCATTTTTCAGTTCACGAGTTCTGATACTGATTTTATTAATTATTCTTATTCAACAAAAGTTTCAGACTTTTCCATGAACATTTTCATAATCGAGCACTGATATAATTAAAGAACACATAAGTTTGCAATTACTAAAAATCCTATCTCATCTCATTTCCCTGCGGCCTCTGCCTCAAACCTAATATTTCCCAACCTCACCGGAGTCACGCATCCTCCCTCTCCAATCGATACCCAGAACACATATCACCCCCCGCGAAAGGAGAGCACAGTCAATTCCACCCACGACATAATGTACACTGCACGCATACACACACACGCACCTCACCACCTGCCGTCAAAGGCACTTCCACTTCTACTTCCCTTCCCCCTCCTTGCAAAAAGATCGTTTTACAAGGCGAGCGTCCCCGTCGACGCTAGCGGCGTTAATTGTGAGCCAGGGTCTTGGCTGGCTCGCCGAACGCCAGTACAAACTTGGCATAGGCGTTTAATCAACCGAGCGCTAAAGACAAATGTTTGATCAGACAGGTATAGTGGCGGCGCGGCGCGGCGCAGTGCCTGTCGAAGGCACAGTTGCAGCGCCGCGTCGGGACGCTGTTTACTTAGGATTAGGCGAGTCGTCCCTCGCGGCGCTGGCTCTGCGCTCTTGCGTTAGCTGGTTGGTTCGTGCCACTAGGGGGAGGGGGGGGGGAATTCTTTTTGGGGGTGATGGTGGTTCTGGCGATTCTTCGGTTTTTGAGAATTGAGGGAGAAGTTTGCTTTATGCTGAGAATGAGGATTTTTGGATGGAGTGGAGGGTTGAGGGAAAAGTGGGTGGGTGCGTGATATTTGCAGAGAATGCTGAGAGGGTGGGATTATTGTTTGAAAACTAGTTTTAGCAAGTATGGTGGAGGTACTGATTTCTGCGCATTTTCGTATTTTTTTTGTTACTGTTGATGTTTTGTAAAAGTATTTTTTACTTATTTTATTGAGAAAAAATTAACTTCGAATATTAAAACTAAAATCGAATTAATTACCGTAATGGACCCAGTTCCTGATCAGGATCCAATTTCTGATAGTTATTTACATAAATATCGTTACCTGAAATTTATTTTTACACAAATTTGTTTCAAAACTTAAGAAAAAATTATTTTCTATCTAAAAATGTGTAATTAAAGTCTAAAAAGTTTAAGTAGTCTTCTTTTACTCCAAGCTGACCAGGAACTGGGTTCGTAACGGTAATGTAAAAAATATTGTAAAATTTGTTGGATGCGCTAGAGAAAAAAGTAATTAAATTTCATTGATAATTTCTACTCATGCAAAACATAATTTTATATTTGTAAATTTATAAAGAGAATTCTCCTATATCATCTATTGCTTTTTCAATTTTGACAGATTTATAAATTGTATATTAGCAAATCAGTTATCATTAATCATCAATCATCAATTATAATTTTTATTAAAAATATGTCTTTTGAAGTTACTAAAATATTTTGCATTTATTTTATAAAATTAAAAATAAATTGAATAGATAATAATAATCAATTTCTTTTTTAATAGTCACCAGAATAACATTTTATTTCATTTTTATATTTTTCTTCGTCATCATTTCAATGAGTAGAAATCGAAATATTCACTTTATGTCAAATATGAATAGTCTGATCAATTCAGTGTATTTCTACCGACACATTACTACAGTTTCCTTTACTTTTAAACAATTTCCTAGAAACGAATGTATACCTCTTATGACTAACATTTCTATTTTTCTTCCATTATTTTTCTCTCAGGTATAACAGCTATACAATCTTGTCTCTTGAAAAAAAAGTAAATATAATCCTTAATAAGAGTCTTACAATGCACCTCCACCTCGCATATACAAACTCCACGTTATTTTCAGCTTCCTTGGTCTTGACACTCCTGTCTCCCTTGTCTCTTTTCTGCGTCGCATCTCGCCAGATCCCCGGGGATTTCGGACGTTCGAGGCGGACGGTCGTGCTGCACTCTCTTGCAAAAAGCAGCGACGATACTCCAGCGGATGCAGTGCATATATAATAACGAGGCTTCTCGCGTACGGATTAGCCCTTTAGCGTCGAGTCTCTCGAAAAATTGCACCGAGTGGCGCGCCCCGGGGACTTAATGAATTTTCTTTCGTCCACCCTCGTACTTTTTTTTTAGCTCACGCGCGTTTTTTACGAGGCGATATATATACGCCGAGGTGCGAGCTCCGGGTGGGCCGGACGATACGCGGCTACGGCTGCAGCGGTTTTCTAATCAAGAGTAGCTTGATTTTTTGCGCGACAGCGCGGACATTAACAACTCTTAATCGTTGAGCTTGTAGCTGTTGCTGCTGTTGTGCAACTTTTCGTTTTTTCTCGCGCGGCGCACTGGTATTTGGGACGCGTATTGCAAGTAACGCGTATTGTTTTTTGTGTTTTTATAAATGGGAGAGGTATACATTTTTTAGTTTAAAAAAGGCGTCTCTTCGCACAATTCTAGGTGACAAGATTAACGAAAATTTCTTTTCCGATGGTTATTCGACTTCTTTTGACATATGTTACAAAAAGTGCAGAGAACTTTTTCGTTAAAATTTTTTTTGTTATTTTTTTCGGAGATCCAATCGATTTTTTGAACAAATTATTTTATATTTTTTAAAAAATTGTTTGAATCTACGAAAATGATTAATAAAATAATTTTTTTCGTTCATCATGTCACCTAGAATCATGTGAGGAATAAAGTTCCTTTAATAA